>JAKSZT010007815.1:42439024-42552383 GCA_026826555.1 Tolypeutes matacus | reverse complement strand
TAGAGAATTCGTGGCTGGAAGTTTTTTTCTTTTAGTGTTTTGACTATGTCATACCACTGTCTTCTTGCCTCCATGGTTTCAGCTGAGAAATCAGCACTTAATCTTATTGTGCTTCCCTTGTATGTGATGGTTCTCTTTTCTCTTGCTGCCTTGAGTATTTTCTCTTTGTCTTGAGCATTGGACAGTTTGACAAGTATATGTCTTGGAGTTGGCCTGTTGGGATTTATACTATTTGGGGTGCGCTGTGCTTCCTGGATCTGCACATCCATCTCTCTCAATAGAGTTGGGAAGTTTTCAGCCATAACTTCCTTCAACACTCCTTCTGTTCCCTTTCCCTTCTCTTCTCCTTCTGGGATGCCCATAATGCGTATGTTTGTGCGTCTTGCATTATCGGCTAATTCCCTGAGACCATACTGGATTTTTTCTATCTTTTTGTCTATCTTTTCGACAATCTCTTTGATTTCAACTGTATTGTCTTCCATATCACTAATTCTTTCCTCTGCCTGTTCAATTCTGCTGCCATGTGAGTCCAGCGTCTTTTTCATTTCTTGACTTTTGTCTTTGTTCGCCATCATATCCATTACCTTTTTAGGTGTGTTAGCTATTTCTTCAGTATGTTCTCCCAGTGTCTTCTTTATATCCTTAATCTCTTCCTTCAGTTCTGTAAGTTGGTCCATGATATTTGTTTGGATAGCTTTGATTAGTTGTTCGATGTACTGCATTACTTCCTGGTTTTTATTTTGTGCACTGGACTGTTACATGTTTTCCAGTTTTTCAGAGTCATTTGTATTTTTCTGTTGCCCTCTGGTCATCATATTATCTTGATGGGTTTGTTCAGTTGATTAGCTTTTCTCTATGCTCTAGAATTTTATTTAGCTGTTGGTTCTGCGTGTGAGTTAAGTTTTCTCTTTGGCAGTTTTTCTTCTTATTTTATTTCCTTACTTCTTTCTATGTTCGCTTGAAGGCAAAAGGTTAGGGCCAGAGGAATCAAAAGATGTAAGGAAGGCAGAAGGATAATAGAAATATTGATAAAAGTTAGAAGAGGGGCAAAATGAGACTTAATGAGACGAATATTTAACTTGTGTAGGCAGTGTAGAGTACTAGGAAAAAATATGGAGTTCCTACAATGGACTGGGAAAACAAATGGAGGAATATATATGTATAGTGATTTAGAAGGCTAGAATTATGAGGAGGTAGAGAAATAGTAGATAAAGGTCTGAAAGGAAAAAGTTAATACTAATAAAAAAAAAAGAAAAGAAAAAAGAAGAAGAAAACAAAATAGATGGGATAAAAATTGACACCCTTAAGTTGTGGGCCTATGAAAAAATGTTGTCTCTAAGAGCCACAACAGAAAACAGAAGGCAGAAACATGCAGGAAGGATCAGCGATAGTTTGTAATACAGAATCAATATATACAGCGAGTGGGAAATTACTGAATAAGAAGCCCAGCAAATAAGCTACCAGCTGGCAGCACCTATTTAAAAAATAAAATAAAAGGAAAAAGGAAGGGGGGAGGAAAATGGGAATAACAGCAATAGACCAGAAAGTAACAGAGAGAAACCAAAGATCCACCCAGGCAAGCAGTCAAACAGAGCTAAGGGGGGTCAATGATTCCCCCAGGGTCCACGTGGATCCTTCCTGCCTACTTGCGTTTATCAATGAATTTCCCCACAGGGTTCTATATGCAGATCCTGAAGCAGCTTTTAGCTATCAAACTAAATTAAAAAGAATTTATTTTTCATTTGTTGAGGTGACCTCACTTTTTTTTTTTTTTTTTTTTAAGCCAAATGCAGGACCCAAAATAATTCCTCTTCTAGACCAACCCCCTTACGGAAGGGACCCTAGCTGGGCCCGTGGAAATTAATCAAGCACGTCCCACTTCCCGGACTCCCCAGGTTAGCTGAAACTCTGATGTTAGTCAGTGAAGAGTGCTAAAGAGGGCGGATTCCGCCCCTTCTGGCGCCGAGCTCCAGCGTCACCAGGCTGCTCAGTAAATCAGTTTGAGTGCAGATTCGCGTCTGCTCTCAGCCTAATGCTACTTCAGGTCGGCTTATCTGCTCCCCAAAGTTATGGGGCGGTGCAGGCAGCCAGATCGATGTCTAAAAATATAAAATACCCTTCCCTGTCTTCCAACCGAACCCTCCCTTTTTGGGGAAGTGTCCCTTCCTCCTGGCTCGGCAGCGGCCCGGGTCTTATCCCTGGGTGGCTAGGGAACTCAGCTGCGTTCCCCGACCAAAATCCCCTCTCCGGTTCACCGGGTGCTGACTAGCTTGTTTGCTCTGTTCACACAAGGTCCAAGGGGCGCCAGGCAGCCAGCTCCCCAGAAAATAAAACTTTTTCGCCCGCGCCCGTGGCTCCAAATGGCCGTTTTATTTTTTATTTCCGTAACCGCGGGGCTCAGCCGCCTGTGCCAACCTCCACCAGCAGCCTCAAAACTCACGAATCTCCACCGTTCGGTCCACGCCGCCGATCTGCGCAGATAGATGTCCCAAGCCTCTCACTCCACGCGTGCACAGCACAGACCCCCAGGCAGGACCCAGTCCCCAATCCGCCTTGCTCTGGGAGCTTGCAGTGTGCGCCCTCCTACACCAACGCCATCTTGCCCCCCTCAATAAGATTGTTTTGATACTAATTTCAAAAGGAATTTCAAATTGGGATTATCAATGAGGTTCCCTTTTGTAAATGTATTAAATACTTTTTAATATTTATAATTAAAAATGTTGTTTTATCAAATAATTTGAAGTATCCATGCAAAAATATATGCAAAAAGCATGATTCATTTTCAGGACATAATTAAAATAAATTTATTCAAACAATTCAAATAATTTTCTACTATAAAAATGTATTTTATTTGAAGTATTGTGAAATGAAATAAGATTTTTAAAATAATTACATTTGAATAAAGTATAGCCTGAAAAGTTAAGAAATTCGCCCATGATCACCCAGCTGGCAGCTGGGTTGACCACCTCCAAGCTTTCTGTCTCATAGCCAGAACCTTGTCCAGTGTTTCTTGTTTCCGGTGAAGGTAGAGAATTCAGACCTATAAACAAAGTCAACTTTTCAGAGATATCATTACTAACAGTAAATCCCCAAGAATCACAAAGCTTTGAGTTTATTAGCATTATAGTTGAGTGCTGAGTTCAGATAGTGTTGAAAGTCAATATGAGCTTCTGTCTTTCTGATAAATAAACAAGGAATTTCTCTTACAGACAAAGAGTGTGACTGGCTCAACAATTAGCTGACCTGCAGGGAAGTGATTGGAAAGGAGCTGCAAAAACAGGACCGCCAGGAAGCTCTCAAATGGCTCATCAGGGAGATGCAGCCCATATGCAAGCAGCATTAATACCTCCTTTTTCCTTTTTTTTGGTAAATGCTCAGAGAAAGGAAGAAAAGAAACATGGCAACCCCTTGACATCTTTCCCCTTTCCTCTCTTTCTTCCCTACTCCCTTCCCTTTTTATTTTTAAACTCTAAAAAGAATTGAAAATCTTATTCTCTTTGATATTTTCTCGCAAACAAACACTTGGTCTTATGATTTTTTAATTATTGCAAATGAGCCAAGAATAAAATTGCTGCACCAGAAGTAAGCGCCCCACAAAACTGGCCACTGTGTCCGGGAGTTGCCCTGAGCAGCTGCTGTGTGTTCTTTGGCCAGTGATGGTGAAACAATGAGTGCTCTGCGACGGCTCCCCGTGCTAGTACATCATTCACGACCACTTCATGCTCATGAGACTGTATTTATGATCAGTGAATAAAAATTTCAAAACTAAAAAAAAGGAAAGAAAGACAATATGAGCTTCTGTCTTTTGGATAAATAAACAAGGAATTCTGGGTAATTTGACTATGCCTGTTTACTCGCACAACTCACAATATGGAAAAACAGTAATTCAGATAAACTCGCATAAAAATTGATTGCTGGATTTCATCTGCTACATTTCCCCACTATGGTTTGTGGATAAAGAGACAACCTTAGAGTCAAATGTTCTGAAATGGTAAATAAAAATTTTTACAGTAGATTAATTCACAAAAGCCAAATACTTACCTCTTGGAATAAGAACTCATTCATCTTTCAATAACAAATCTTATGTCATAGTGGTTATATAGCTATTTTCAATTACTGTTTGTCTTGGTGATAAGTCTCTGAAGACTGTAGATACTCAAATGTGAAATCAAATGCACCATGGATCATTATCAAATTCTCAAGTGGATATTGAGCTTTCAGTTCACACAAACACAGCTACTCTTTAAGGATTCTGTCAATTCCCAAGAAGTCAGATTATAAATAAACATTTTTTGTTTTTTCTATGTCATTCTTGGTGGACATTCATTATTATATTACTGGGAAAATAATATAATAAATTATGTCATAGGTAAATATTGGTTCTAATTCTACTTTTATATATTAGTTTAAGGAATACTAAACTTCAGATTTAGAAAGATAATCTTAGTTTCATTCATTCAACCCATCCTCATTTTTTAAACGTTTTGTAGTGATATATGTAAGACATTCCATTAGGTACCTTGGGGAATATGAGCTGCACCACAGGTAAGTAGGATTTTAAATAACAGAATTATTTAAGCCATGTACATAATGTATCTAGGAAACATTAAAAAATAAATATTTTGTAGGTTATGTAGATAAAGAAGTGTAAAATAAAAACAGGTTTGCATGACTTCCAGGTAAGACTGCTTTTCCTACCACTTTCCTCAGAGAGATGACTTCTGGTATGTGACTTATGTAAGTAGGTGGAACAGAGTAGAAACAAGTGTCTTCAACCCAGTGGGACTCAGTCTCAATCCCTTGCTTATCTAACTAAACTAATTTTAGAAAATTCCATCTCACCCTCCTGATTGGCCCCCAAGCAATATTCTTAACATTTTACATACATTATCTCATTTAATCCTGACAGTAATACTGTAAGGTAATTATTTTTATTATCCTCATTTTGCAGATGACAGGTCTGGGATTTAGGAGTTTAATATGCTTGTCCAGAGACGCTCAACTGGTGAAAACAGATTCAGGTTACAAAGTCAGGCCACATTGAGTGTAGAATGTATACTTTTCACCACTTATTGCTGCCGGGTCACCTTTCAAGACTTAAGTGCCTGCTGGTATCCACTGACACACACATAGTCCCTGATTTAGACTTTTCTCTCCCCTCCCTCAGTACCCTGTCAAATTCCAAAAGCTGCCTGGGCCTACCATCTGGTCCTGAACATGAGGCCAGTACTCAGGACCCTATTTCAATCTCCAAAGACCAACTTCTGTTGATCTTACCCCTTAATTGCTGTCAAATATGTCCAATTTCTCCATTTTACCACTGCACACTGTACAACTGCACTTCCATAAAACATCAGAGTGAGTTATATATTAAAAGAATTTAATTTTACTCATTTTGTTGCTATGAAATAATTATATACGCTTATGTTAAATGGCTCATTAGGAAAAACAATGATCCAGAGACCATTTTTTACAAATCCTAGCACCAATCTCCAAAGGACCACTTTGGAAACTATTTCATGTTTTAGGAACCTCAATATCTTGAAATAATATACTTTATTAAAGAAAAATTAGATTTAGCACCTTGTATTTCTGCTGTATTCACTGGTTAATTAAGCACAATTAAACAGAGAAATTCGGTGGTTTTTCCCAGGTCTTACAGGATGTTTACAATTTTTATTTGTTAAATTTTTATTACTAGGTCAGAACACTAATATTCAATGAGTTAAATATCAAAAGTAAATAAGTTTTAATTCAATTATCTATTACAAGTAATTATATTTTCTATTGTAAATATTAATACTTTACTACTGCTAACATGTAATAGAATGCCATTAACAAGTTTGAAAGTTAAATAACAATAAACAAAGTAGAATCTCACAGGTGAGTTTATTGCAAATAAGCTACACAATTTTATTTTAATAAAGTAAGGAATAAATATAACCCTTACCCCCAAAACATATTAGTTTCTTTAATTAAAGGTGATATAAATATTTTCTCACATTTATTCATATCTGTATAACAAGATGTTATATCTAGATCAGTTGTCATCTAAATTCTTGAGTTACTTATAACTTTTAAATCTTTCTAGTTTCCAGTATTTTATGCATCTCTGATTGAAACTTTAATTTTAATCAATTCTGAATCAAATAATTTGTCATATAATATGTATAATCTACAGCTTATACTATTATTATTGATTCAGAATGTTTATATATTCATCTGTTGACATTTTGCACACCCATACCATTCACATAAACACACACACACACACATCTTCCCCCTCTTTCTGTCCTTTCAATATACCTACATATGTTTTATTTTTTTTTATTGAAGTATATCATTTATACATGAACATACCTAAACAATAAGTGTATAGTAAAAGTTGTGAACTTACAAAATCCACATGCATAACCTCATACATGGGTCCCATTTTTCACCCTTCCATCAATACCTTGCATTGTTGTGAAACATTTGTTACAAACTATGCAAGACCATCATCAAAATATTACTACTGATCGGGCCAAGATGGTTTTGGTTTAAGTGGGCGGTCACCATCTCTCTTGCAAAAGTCAGCTGATTGGGGACAGGATCCTGCACAAGTGAGCTGTTCTGGGAGCCCACGGAATGGGAGCCTTTGGGGCACTGATCTGGAGGGAGCTGGACAGGGAGATAGATTCCTCAAGATAATACCATGAGTTTTTAGCCCTGTGCCAGGAAATCACAGATGGCTAAGCCCTACCCTCAAGGCAGGGGGCCAGGGTGAGCCCCGATCCCGCCAGCGACCCAGTGAGAGGGAGCATACTATAAGAGTGGGAGGGTTCTGGCAAGGAAGGGAGAGGAGTTTCCTTTCTGTGGGTTTGGTTGCCTGAACCCCTTTGAGCTTTGGGAAGCATACCAGCTGGCTGGAGGTGGAACAAGGCAGAGGGGAGAGGTGAATCTGCTGAGGAAGTCTGATTTACCCAACTGCCCTGGGATACAGACGCTTGGCTTCAGAGAGAGTGGAGTCAGTCAATTTAATAGTTCCTCACTGAGGACTTTTAGAATTTCAACTCCCCTAAGGGAGTCATGCAGTGGGAAGCGCTTAGTGTCTCCTGGTAGGAAGGGGTGGTCTAGAAGTGGGTTGAAAATCATTTCTGTGTGGTGAACTCAGTCTTAAGGGTCCAATTTGAATTTCAAAAGGTTGAATTTCAACTTGACCAGGAGATGATTCAGCCTGCTGAATCCTCCTGCCCTAGGAGAGTCAAACCTGCCCAAGGGAAAGTGACTGAATAGCTTTCTGAAGAGCTTACTGACCCAATTAGAAAGGTAGCTCACTGGAGAAGTTTCCAACTTGAATATACAAGGTCCCTAGTTAGATTACTGGTTTTTCTAGAAGTAGCTATCCACCGGGATACCTAACATCCAGCTGATACTCTAGGATGGGGAAAACATAGACGTTATTTTTGTATTAACTCCTTTTGGGTCCCTCATTAAAAAAAAAAAAATTAGCTTTGTTTACTCGCTAAAACCTGCCTCAAAACCTGCTGAGAGAAGCCTGCAGAGTAATTGATTTATGAACATAGGCAGCCTGAGAAGCTCCACAAGGGCCCAAGAAGGAACTCTGTTCTTCCTTAGCTGTGTTTGACAGCTTGCTTGTGTGTTTGTTGCATTTTTTTTGTTTCTTGTTTTCTTCCCCTTTCCTCCCCCACAATTTTTTAAAATTAGGTGCTGCTAGTTTGTATCTTCTTTCCTGTGCTGCTGCTTCTTGATTTCCCATTTTCTGTGTATACTGATTTTGTCTACCAATGATATCTCTTTTCCTTCCCTCATCTTTCTGTCTTCTGCTTTCTGTTGTGGTTCTTACATTCCACCTTTCTTTAGTCCTCACCTTTTCTGGTTTTGATTTCTATCTTGTCTATTCTGGTTGTTTTTGTTTTTTTTTTTTAATTATTATTAACTTTTTTCTTTCTCTTCTTTCTTTTCTCTTTCTATCTCTTATTATCATTCTGGCCTTTTAAATCATTCTATATATTTCTCTCTATTCGGTTTCCCATTTCATTGTAGGTACTCCACTTTTTATTCCTATTACTCTACACTGCTTACATGAGTTAAATATTCATTTTACTAAGTCTTATATAGCACCTATTCTAACTTTTATTGTTATTATTACTATTATCCTTTTTTCTTTTTTTACCTCTTTCATTTTCTCTGGCCCTATTCTTTCTCCTTCAAGGGAACATAGAAAACAGACAGAAAATAGAGCAAGAAGATCAAAGTGTCAAAGAGAAAACTTAACACACACACACAAATCCAGCAGCTAAATAAAACTCCAGAACTGAGAGAAAAGTCAATCAACTGAATATACCCATCAAAGTAAAAAGATGACCAGAGGGCAACAAAAAATTAACAACCATACTAAGAAACAGAAAGACATGGACCAATCCAATGAACAAACTAAAAACTAGGAAGAGATGCAGAACATCGAACAACTAATCAGAGCTGTCCAAACAAATATCATGGACCAACTTAATGAAGTGAAGGAAGAGATTAAAGATATTAAGAAGACACTGGGAGAACATACTGAAGAAATTGTAAACATACATAAAAAGATAACAGATATGATGGTGATGAATGGCACAATCCAAGAAATAAAAAATACACTGGAAGCACATAACAGCAGATTTGAACAGGCAGAAGAAAGAATTAGTGATGTGGAAGACAGTGCATCTGAAATCAAATAGATAGATTTAAAAGATAGGAAAAATCCAGCAGGGACTTAGGGATTTAAATGACAACATAAAATGCACAAACATATGCATTATAGGCATCCCAGAAGGAGAAGATAAGGGAAAGGGAACAGAAGGAGGGTTGAAGGAAATTATGGCTGAAAACTTTCCAACCCTATTGAAGGAGATGGACGTACATATCCAGGAAGCACAGTGCACCCCACACAGTGTAAATCCCAACAGGCCTACTCCAAGACATATACTTGTCAAAATGTTCAATGCTCAAGACAAAGAGAAAATACTCAAGGAAGCAGAGAAAAGAGAACCATCACATACAATGGAAGCTTAATAAGATTAAGTGCTGATTTCTCATCTGAAACCATGGATGCAAGAAAGCAGTGGTATGAAATAGTCAAGGAACTAAAAGAAAAAAACTTCCAGCCAAGAATTCTCTATCCAGTAAAGCTGGCATTCAAAAATTATGGAGAGTTCAAAATATTGACAGATAAGCAGAAATTAAGAGAGTATGCCAATAAGAAACCTGCCCTACAAGAAATAACAAAGGAAGTTCTGCAAGTTGAAAGGAAAAAAAGAGAGAGAGAGAGTTGGAAGAGAGTGTAAGAACAACTAAAAAGCAAAAAGAAAATAAAAACAACATGTGACATACATAAACCCAAAGAAAATATGGCTGATGTAAGAAATTCCTTGAGAGTAATAACACTGAATGTTAATGGATTAACCTCACCAATGAAGAGATATGTATTGGCAGAATGGATAAAGAAATATAACCCATCTATATGTTATCTACAAGAAACCCACCTTAGACCCAGGGATTCAAAAAGGCTGAGAGTGAATGGCTGGAAAACAATTTTACAAGGAAACAATAACCAATAAAGGGTTGGAGTAGCTATACTAATATCGGACAAAATAGACTATAAATGCAAAACTACTGTAAGAGACAAAGATGGACACTATATATTAGTAAAAGAGGTAATCTTTCAAGAAGAAAGAACAATCATAAACATTTATGCACCTAAACAGGGTGACTCAAAGTACATACATAAGGCAAACTCTGGAAAGACTAAGTGGAGAAATAGATGCCTCTACAATTATAGTGGGGGACTTTAATACACCGTTATCACCACTGGACAGAACATCTTGACAGAGAATCAATAAAGAAACAAAAACTCTGAGTAATACATTAGAGGATCTGGACCTAATAGACAGAAAGCTACACCCAAATACAGTGGGCTATACATTCTTCTCGAGTGCACATGGAGCATACTCCAAGATAGACCACATGCTAGGCCACAGAACAACACTCAATTAATTCAGAAAGACTGAGATTATACAAAGTAATTTCTCTGACCACAATGAAATGAAATTAGAAATCAGTAAGGGCCAGAGAACCAGATTAGGCACAAAGATATGGAAGTTAAACAACACACTCTTAGACAAACAGTGGGTCAAGGAGGAAATCTCAAAAGAAACCAGTAACTACTTTGAAACAAATGAAAATAACAACACAACATATCAAAACCTACGGGATGCAGCAAAAGCTGTACTGAGAGGTAAATTCACAGCCATAAATGCATATATCAAAAAAGAAGAAAGAGCAAAATTTGAAGACCTAACTGCACACCTGGAGGACTTGGAAAAGGAACAACAAACCAGCTCCAAAGGAAGTAGAAAGAAGGAAATAACAAAGATTAGAGCAGAATTAAATGAAATAGAAAAAAGAAAGTGCTAGAAAAAATAAATAAAAACAAAATCTAGTTCTTCTAGAAGATCAATAAAATTGACAAACCCTTAGCCAGACTAACAAATAAAAAAAAAGAGAGCAGATGCAAATACACAAAATAAGAAATGAGGAAGGGGATATCACCACTGACCCCACTGAAATAAAGAGTACCATAAGGGGATATTTTGAAAAATTATATGCCATCAAGAATGATAATTTAGAGAAAATGGACAAATTTCTAAAAATTCACAAGTAGCTTACATTAATGAAAGAAGAAATTGATTAACTCAACAGTCTAATACAAGTAAAGCAATAGACTCAGTCATCAAAAACCTCCCAAATAAGAAGAGCCCAGAACCAAGTGACTTCACAGGTGAATTCTACCAAACATTCCTGAAAGAACTAACACCAATCCTGCTTGAGCTCTTCCAAAAAATAGAAGTAGAAGGAACATTGCCTAACTCATTCTATGATGACAACATTATCCTACTACAAAAGCCAAACAAGGATGCCACAAGTAAGGAAAATTACAGACTAAGCTCTCTAATGAACCTACATGCTAAAATCCTCAACAAAATACTTGCTAATTGCATTCAACAACATATCAAACAAATTATACACCATGACCAAGTGGGTTTCATCCCAGGTATGCAAGGATGTTTCAGCATAAGAAAATCAATCAATGAAATACACCACATAAACAGATTGAAAGGAAAAAACCACATGATCACCTCTATAGATGCAGAAAAAGCATTCGACAAAATACAGCACCCTTTCCTGATAAAAACACTGCAAAAGATAGGAATAGAAGGCAACTTTTTGAACATGATAAAGGGTATATATGAAAACCCACAGCTAACATCATATTCAATGGTGAAATCCTAAAAGCTTTCTCTCTAAGATCGGGAAGAAGACAAAGATGCCCACTATCACCACTACTATTTAGCATTGTCTTGGAAGTACTTGCTTGAGCACTGAGGCAAGAAAAAGATATAAAAAGCATGGAAATTGGAAAGGAAGAAGTAAAAATTTCACTATTTGGAGAGAATATGATCCTATACATAGAAAGCTGAGAGAAATCTACAACAAAGCTTCTAGAAGTTACAAATGAGTTCAGTAAAGTTGCAGACTATAAGATCAATGCTCAAAAATCAGCCGCATTTCTGTACACCAATAAGGAGCAATCTGAGGAAGAAATCAAGAAAAAATTGCCATTTACAATAGTAACGAAAAGAATCAAATATCTGGGCATAAATTTAACTAAAGATGTAAAGGACTTATATACAGAAAACTACATAACACTGTTAAAAGAAATAGAAGACTTAAATAAATGGAAGAATATTCCCTGTTCATGGATAGGTAGACTAAACATCATTAAAATGTCTAACCTACCCAAACTAATCTACAGATTTAATGCAATACCAATAAAAATCAACACAGCATTTTTTAATGAATTGGAAAAACTAACTACAAAATTTATTCGGAAGAGTAAGTAGCCCCAAATCATCAAGGAGATATTGAAAAATAAAAATAAAATTGGAGGTATCACACTACATGACTTTAAAACATGCTACAAATCTACAGTGGTCAAAACTGCATGGTATTGGCACAAGGGTAGACATACTGACCAATGCAACCGAATTGAGAGTTCCGATATAGATCCTCTTATATACAGTCATTTGATATTTGACAAGGCCACCAAGCCCACTCAGATGGGAGAGAAAGGCCTCTTCAACAAATGGTGCTTGGAGAACTGGATATCCATATCCAAAAGAATGAGAGAGGAATACGATCTCATACCTTATACAAAAAGCAACTCAGATTGGATCAAAGATCTAAATATAAGAACCAGTACTATAAAGACCTTGGAAGATAATATAGAGAAGCATCTACAGGACCTTGTAATAGGAAATGGTTTCATAAATTCACACCCAAAGCACAAGCAGCAAAAGAGAAAATAGATAAATGGGATCTCCTCAAAATTAAAAACATTTGCACCTGAAAGGACGATATCAAGAAAGTAAAAAGGCAGCCTACCAAATGGAAGAAAATATTTGGCAACCAAACAGCTGATAGGAGCCTAATATCCTGCATATACAAAGAAATCCTGCACCCCAAACATAAAAAGACAAACAACCCATTTAAAAAATTGGCAAGTGACCTGAAAAGACACTTCTCCTAGGAAGAAATACAAATGGCTAAAAAGCACATGAAAAGATGCTCAGTATTGCTGGCTATTAGGGAAATGCAAATCAAAACTACAATGAGATACCACCTTACACCCATAGAATGGCAGCTATTTAAAAAACAGTAGACTATTAATGTTGGAGAGGATGTAGAGAAATGGGAACCCTCATCCACTGTTGGTGGGAATGTAGAATGGTCCAGTTATTGTGGAGGACAGTTTGGCAGTTCCTCAAAAAACTAACTACAGAACTTCCATATGATCCAGCAATTCCACTGCTGGGTATATAGCCAGAAGATTTGAAAGCAAAGACACAAACAGATATATGCACACCAGTGTTTAAGGCGGCATTATTCACTATTGCCATAAGTTGGAATCAACCCAGGTGCCCATCAGCAGATGAATGGATAAACAAACAGTGGTACATACATACAATGGAATGTTACTCAGCTGTAAGAAGGAATACAGAGCTAACACATGGGATAACATGGATGAATCTTGAAGACCTTATGTTGAGTGAAGAAAGCCAGGCATTGAAGAATGAACAGTACAGGTCCTCACTGATATGAAATTAAGGAAATTGAGCAGTCTCAGAGAGCTATTGTTTGGAAGATAGATTTACAAGAAATAGAGAGGAGAAGATTGTAAACCATCACCCATAGGGACGTAATCTATGGTAAGGTGAAAGAGTGTAGTTGCATATTGAAGGGATAGGACAGGAGGGTGGTGATATTATTGGGGTGGGTGGTATAGGATTGACAGGTGGGTAAATTGGGAAGGGTGGGTTAGAAGGTCCAGGGTACTGGGGGAAGGGTTGGGAGAGGGGCCAGGTGAACACTGGGGATTTGCGGGTAATGTGGTTGAAAGTACAAAGTTGGGAATGCTCTTATGGCAATATGACAAGAAAGGGTTACTGGTTTAGGGTGTTGGGTGGGGGAGCATTCGGGACAAGGCACACCTGGAGCAGGCTTCTGGGGAGTGTGTGAGTGATCATTTTGTCATAATGTGTTTATCAGTGGGTGGAGACCCACATCATGAGCAGGAAAGAGTTGGACTCCCATCCTCGGGAAGACTGATTTGTTCAGAAATAGACAGGCAGGAGTCTCTCGAGAGCAAGGGCAATTCCTAATAGGGGAGGACAAACTAGTGTGTCAAGACCTCAGTCTTCTTGCACGTAACTATGAATCTTGTCATCCAACGAGTCAAGCCAGTGGGTCACCGTGGGCCCTGGGGGGATGGGGAGGGAGGAATTGAACAGATCGAACAGGGGATATTTAGTGGTCAGTGGAATTGTTCTGCATGATCTCACAGTGATGGATAGAGGACATGGTAAATATCAAAATTTATAAAAGTGTACAGTTAAAATAGTTTAAACCTTTGACCATGTTTAGTAGCTATGTTTCACTATTTGTATATCAGTTGTAACAAAGCTACCATCCACATGTAAAAAGGTATTTATATGAGGGGGATGGAAGGGGTAGGATGTTGGGTATATGAGTCTTCTGTATTCTGTGTGTGACTTTGCTGTGACCTAAAACTTCTTTGAAAACAAAATGAAAAATAGTGAGACCCTGGGAAATGAGTGGGGTGGGAGAAGGTGCCATAGTACAGGCATGACAACAAATATTTCAGTGATGAAAGGCAAAATGCCAAAAAAACAATTTTTAAATATTTTTCATTTTTTTAATATCCCAATCTTTTAATTTTATTTTTTGTTTTTTAAAATTTTTTATATATATTATCTCATATATTTAAACTTATTATTATTTCATTTTCCTATTATTTGTATTTGGCTATTGTATTGGCTTCATCTTTGAAGAAGCTTTGTATCACAGAAGGGTAACAACTGGGGCGGTGGGATGTCAGGGGCGGGGGATACATGGGAGGAAGTTCACCTGAGCATACATATAAGGTATATAAAAATGTTCAAATGTTCACGGGGCATGGTCACAGTGAGTGGAGACCCACACAATAAATGAGACAATACTGAATTCCCATCCTGGAGAGCTCTGCCACATTCTCTAAGTGATCAGCAACAGTCCCACAAATACAGGGGCAGTGACTGGTGAAGGAGGATGATCTACTGATAGGCCCTTGATATTGATGACTAGGCTTATGAGTCTTTGCTCTTGAAATTTAAACTTAACCTATTGTTATGGGGTGCCTAAGGGTTGCCTCCTGAGAGCCTCCTTGTTGCTCATATGTGGCCTCTCTCTAAGCCAAACTCAGCATATGAATGCATTACCTTCCCCCCAGCATGGGACAGGACTCCAGGGGATGAGCCTCCCTAGCAGTGAAGGATTGCTACCAAGCACCAACTAGCAATGTAACTGGAAAAAGGCCTTGAATAAAAGGGGGGAAAGGTAAAGACAAATGAGTTTATATGGCTAAGTGACTTCAAAGTGAGTCAGGAGGTCATCCCAGCAGTAATACTTACACACATCTTAGCAGGATCTCATAAATTTCCAAAGTGGATACCACCCCAAATAGTGGGGCTCCTGAGGGCTCTGGAGACACCCAGGTCCTATAGTCAGTGCAGATAGCTCTGGAGTTTGGTGCCTTGTCAGTGGGCCCTACTTTGGAGTTTGTGCTTCTGAGAGTGACAGAGTTGGGCACAATTATGTCTTCCCTGCACATGGAACATCTGTCCCTTCTATTTAAACCTATACTTGGTTGTGGAGTTTGTAGGGGTACATCCAGAGACTGGAATCTTTGGGATGTGCATTTGTCATCTGGGCCCAGAACCTCGGTGGAGTTGCAACACCTAATCCACAGCACATTGGGCTCACCCAGGAAAACTGGCAGGGAGATGATGATGGACAACGGCCATTCCAAGGAATGGAGAGAGTCCAATCCTGCAGGCAGGATAGTCCCATCCATCTTCCCCATGGGATATAAGCCCCCTTTCAATTAGAGGTGGAGTGGACATCACCATCCCAGAATCCTCAGGATTGGGGGAAGAGCTATGGACTAGAGTGGATTTACTGGTATGCTACTATAGACATATTGGGATTCTAGCAATGGAAGAAATCACAACATTGGTGTGGAGCCAGTGGCCACTGGAGGCTTTGGGGATAGGGAGAGGGAAAAACAGTTGTAATACGGGGGCTTTTTTGGGACTTGGGAATCGTCCTGAGTGACATTGCAACAACAGAAATAGGCCATGTTATATCATCACATAACATGCAGAAATGTGTGGGAGAGAGTGTAGACTACAATGTGAACCATGGTCCATGCTTAATGGCAAAGCCCCAGGATGTGTTTATCAACTGCAATGAATGTGTCACACTAATGAAGGATGTTTATGTGGGAGGTTGTGGAAGGTGTGGGAAGTGGGGCATATGGGAATCCCTATATTTTTTGTGTAACATTTATGTAATCTAAGTAGTTTTTAAAAAATAACAAATTTCCAAAAAAATATTACTACTAACTATGGTCCATATCCTAAATTCCCCAACCCACTGAATTTTTTATAATATATATTTTTATTATTTGTGAACTTACAAAACAATCATGCACATTTGTAGAATTGCCATACAACACACCTTCACCAACACATCACACCATGATGGAATATTTGTTACAGATTATGAGATAATAACATCAGACTGTTACCACCAACCATGGTCTATAGCATATATTTGGCACATATTTTCCATACCTCCCCTTTATCAACACAGTCCATCTTTGGCATTTTTGCAACAATATTACAGTAGTACTGTTAACCACAATCCATAGGTGACACCAATTGTATTTTCCCATGCTTCTCCACTTTCCCACCACCCTGCAATAGTGACGTACATCCACTTTAGCTCAGAGAAGGACACTCTTGCATCTGTACCATCAACCACAATTCTCATCCACCTCTGGGTTCACTGTGTTTTCAGTCCCTAGATTATTCTCTAACTTTCTTTCATTTGACATTTACATCCCTAGACTACCTTTTCAGCCGCAATCCCATTTATAAACCAGCTGCTACTCACTATAATGTGTTTCCATCAGCTCTATCCATTTCCACACTTTCACAGTCAAGTTACTTAAAACTTCTACATCTATTAAGCATCAGTATTTCTTCACAGCCCTCCTCTTATCTTCTAACCTATACACTAAGTTTTAACTCAATGCATTTATTCTTCATATTTAGTTCATATTATTGAGACCATGCAATATTTGTCCCTTTATGTCTGGCTTTCTTCACTTAGCATAATGTCTTTAAGATTCATCCATGTTATCATGTGTGTCCCAATTTCATTTCTTCTGGCTGCAGCATAATATTCCATCGTATATATATATACCACATTTTGTTTCTCCATTCATTGGTTGATGGACACTTGTGTTGTTTCCAAGTTTTGGCACTTGTAAATAACACCACTATGAGCATCAGTGTGCAGATGTCCCTTTGTGTCACATTTTCAGTTCTTCTGATATATTCCTAGTAGAGGAATTGCTGGATCATATGGCAGTTCTATATTTAGCCTCCTGAGAAACCGCCAAATTACCTCCCACAGATGCTGCACCATCTGTCAAAGGCATCTTCCACAGTGAAGGATGGTTCCTATTTCTACACATCTGCTCCAGCTCTTATTGTTTTCTATTTTTTGTAATAATGGTCATTCTATGCAGTGTGAGATGACACCTCATTGTCGTTTTGATTTGCATTTCCCTAATAGCTAGTGAAAGTATAACTACATTTTGAGATTCTATTTTGTTAAAACTTAAAATTTTGTGTAATAAACATTTCATGTACAGTAATTTTATTTGAATTATAGAGAATATATTATGGTCCCCCCATTTAATAAGATGAGCATAAAGATATTTCTTCATATCTCTTCGACTCTCTTCTCCAAACTTTATTTCCTGATTTTAATCACCCATCTCAATCTGAGTGTTCTATAATACTACTAAGTTTTACAAACTTTGTTTTCTGTTTCTAAAATATGTAAATAAATAAATGTATATACTATTATGACTAAATATTATTCACTGGAGAACTAGAGATTTTCCTGAGATTATCCCTTTATTTGCTTTCTTCCTTTTCCTGCCCTACTTCCCCCACTCCCTTATTGTTTTCCTCTAGGAGTCCCTCTTTAATAAATGACTTTAAAACAAATCCTTCTCTCAGGTTCTGCTTCTGGAGAATCCAATCTAACATCTCTGCAGAACACCAAGTCAGAACTTTCTAAGTGTAATATAAACCCTAGCACTCCCCAAAAAATACAAAAACAAAAACAGATCCAACACTTACCTCATTAGGCACTTCAAATATGTATTAGAATGTATAGAGGACTAGTAAAAATAATTTATGCAGAAGAATTATTTATAGAGTAAATTATTGGGGTAACATTTTTGCTTCCCTCAACATGGTGTAAAGTGCTATGAATAGGATGTTATAGTTTTTGGTAGCACATCACATATTCTCACTCTAATTCTTATTGTAGGTGCATATGTAGTGGTTGGTTCCAAATCACACTATCAGTTTTCCACTTCCATTTATAACAAGTAATGTGTATACTTTAATGCCCTTGTGCTCTGAAGACCAAGACCTTCTGAGAAGCCACCAAGAATCTGCTCAGTCCACACCAATGCACAAGTCTCAGATGTGGGGGTAGTTAAACACACCGGGATAACCTCAAACAATGGTGGCTGCAATTCAGTGCATACATGTTCTTCCCCTTTATGTCACATGGAAAATTCTGGATGGCCATCTATGGGCTTCTCACATTTCCCACTGGAATCAAGCCACTGTTGCTATGGCAGTGATCTTGATCACAGTCCCCTTGTCTTGGCTTTTCAGCTTTGTCTATCTCGCCCTCCCTAGATCCTAGCTCCTACTGTTTGAATCTCCTCCCAAATGAACCCCCTGCAGCCAAAACTGAATCAGGCTAGTAAGATAGGGAATCAATAGATGGATCTGGAACCATATGGACATCAATACCCCAAGATGGTGGCTGGAAGACACTCATGAGACTTCTCTTGGAAACCAGGAGAAGCCCTTGATATTCTTCAGAGTCCCTATATTTGGGCCCTCCTGGGGGATTGATGGGTGGGGTAATCAATCAAAACAGTAAACACCTGGGACTCCTCCCATGCCATTAGCAAAAGGGTGGAATAATTAACAGTTTAAAAAGTAGGCACAAAGGTCAAATCTCTCCTGCTCTTCCTCCCAGTGGCTCCCAGCAGCTCCTGCCCTGTTGCTCTTGGCCCTCCTGCTCTCAGCCCTCGTGGCTTCTGTGCCCTGCTCTCGCCATATCCCCCAACTGCGCAGAACAACACACAAGTAAACCCTGGGCATTTATAATCTATAATGGGAAACTGTAGTCTATAAATCAGCCCTCTCTATCACTTTTCAGGCCCTTACTCTCTACCGAGGACCTGTGACCTGTTATTTTCTCTCATTTCTCTTTCTTCCCTACCTTAATAAATTACTGCCCTCACTAACTGAACATGCTCTGAAATTAATTTCTGTAGCATAAGTCAAGAACCTAGATTAAATATGGTAACAAAACCTTGTCTGTGTACCCCCATCCCCAAACCACAAGACAATTAAAGGGGTATCTGAGAATCATTTACAGATTGTTGTGTAAGCCCTGGAATGTTAAGGACATAGATAATGGAGTCTGACTCAAGTCTGAAAAAGCCTCCCATTGACAAGACGGCTGGATCTTTAGTCACGTGTGGACTTTGCTGTAGTTTGCCTCTTATCCATTCTGAAATGCTAGCACTGGAGAAGACAGTACAGCCTAAAATGTAAAGGCAAAGAAGTACTAATGTGAGGAATTCCTGGAGATGTTGACTATACACTCCTGCCCTCCCTTCTTAAGACAAATTTCTGAGTTTGAGCTAGGTACAAACTGGCAATCAGGAGAAGGAGGGCGGCTGGCGTTAGAAAGTTGGATTTTAAATAAGAAATTTAAACTTTGATATTAGACTGCAATCCTTAAAACAAATCATGAGAATGCCAGTTAATAGTTGAGAGTGACTAAAACTATGGGCCAAGATTTCATTTGGTAACAGACACAGTGACTTTAAAGAAACAGCAGAGAGAAAAAAGTAAGTAGCCTTCTGCCCTCATCCTATTCTTTTTTTTTTTTTTTTTTTTTTCAGGAATGTTTACATTTTACTTATATAACAATAGAACTTTATTCTTACTTTTATTTATCATTGCTCATAACAGATACTATAACTTTGTCACTCAATTTTATTTTTTGTATTCTCAATCAAATTTGATTATCAGTTTTCTACATACAATCAATGTTTGTGTAAATATAAATTTACAAGTGATTAATCTTAAAAGTAAATAGCAAGCATAACCATAGATGTATTAAAGAGTAATATTGCTAGACTTTGATGAATGCTGTATAAGAAGATAAACTGAGTTGATTCTCTGGGAGCTAGTTTGGGTATAACAAGAGCCCTTCCTTTTCTATAAATCACTGAGAAAAGCCATGACTGAATTCTTGGAATTGAAGAGTTCACCTCAGGTGGGCCTCTGATTGAGTGCTAGTTCAAACGTGCATGGTTCGGCAAGTTAGGAGATGTGGGTGCGCTCATTATGGGACTTTTAATATCTGATGGAGGTGATGGTGTGGCAGTGATAGGAGTATGATCAACAGCACTGAAGTGTCAGTGTGAACGGGGTTGAAGGGAAAAGTTTGGGCCATCCATGATGGTAGAGGGAAAGCTAGAGGGTAAAATGGGTATCTGTACAACTCGGTGAAATCTGGGGTGGCCAAGGATTGTGGTTAAGAATACAATTATAAGAATGTTCTCTCAGGAACTATAACAAAGGTATGTCACTAGTACAGGCTGTCCATAGCAGGGAGATATATGGGGGGAAGTCATTCCTCTATGTGATATGAATGTATTAGTGATGTCATAGGTATGTTTTCTCAATAGATAAAGACCCACACAGTAGACATCCTGGGGAGTCCTGCTACTTTGTATGAATTAAATGGCAAAAATCTCTGGAATATATAGGCAGTATGTAATAAAAGAAAGCAGGCTCGTATGCAAAGCCCTCGATCTTAATGCTTGTACTTATGAACTTTATTCCTGTCAAAATGAAACGTAGCCTATTATAATTAATGCCTAAGATTTACCTCCTGAAAATCTCATTGTTACTCAAATATGGCTGGATTCAGCACGTAAACTCGCTACCTTTCCGGGGATATGAGACATGACTGTCATGGATGAGCTTCCCTGGCACCAAGGAATTATTACCAAATGTTAATCAGCGAAGCATCTGTAAAAGGCCTTGACCAAAATGGGGCACCATTAAATACAAAAGACTTTTTATAGATAAGAGATTTCAAAGTGAGTTGGGAGGTTTTTCCAGGGGTTACACTTATGCAGGCCTCAGGCAGATCTCACTAACTGCCACAATAAACAAGGTCTCAAGCAAAAGCGTTCCCGAGGGCTCTAGAGACTCCCAGACACTATAAGCAAGGCATACAACCTCATGAAATCAAGCCCCCTGGTGGGCCCTATTTTGGAATATATGACAACCTATCTCCCCAATATAATAGAGTTAGAATCATTTACAATTTACCTATACATGATCCTCCTACCCCTTTTATTTGAAACTATGATTATCACTATACCCATTAAATATATGTCTCAGAGACAAAAATCTTCAGTCTCTTCTTATTCCACTTGAGTCGTTGAATATCAGCAGAGTTGCTGTCAACACCTACTCTCCAGTTTTTCAGACTTGCCCAAGACAATTAACAATATGATGATGATGGACAAGTCCCTTCCCAAAAAGTAAGGAGTATCTACAAATGCAAGCAGAACAGTTCCTTCCATTTGCCCTGTAATATTTAAGCCACCTCTCAATCTGAAGTAGTCAAAGCTGTCATCATCCCAAATTCCTCAAGACTGAGGAATTAGCAAACAGTATGGAGGAGTGTAACCACAGATCAAAGTAGATATATTGTTATTGTAGTCACTAGCATGTGGTAATGGAAGAACTTTTAACATTGATATAAAGATGGTGGTTAGCAGAACATCTGAAAGGTGAGAGAGGGGTGAATAGGTGAAACACAGGGCATATGTAGGGCATTGGAGCTGTTCTGTATGATACTGCAAGGACAGATACATGGCACTATACATTTGTCAAAGCCTATAAAACTGTACAATGCAAAGTGCAAACCATAATGTAAGCTATATGCCTTAGTAGCAATGATTCAATATTGGTTCATCAATTGTAACAAAGGTACCGACTAATGTAAGATGTAATAATATGGGAAAATGTGTGTGGGGGGAGAGGGGTCATATGGGAATCCCCTATAATTTTGATAAAATTTTTCTGTAAATCTAAAACTTTTCTAAAAATACAGTTTATTATTACAAAAGAATTTATAAAAAATATGTTATTGCTTTGTAATATATGCATATTAGGTAAAGTAAAAGAAAGTTGTCCCGGGCAAGTCTAAAGAACTTTATGTCAATATAAACCTGAATGTCCATTTTCTTTTTCTGATAGAGATATTTAAGGAGAGCACTTTTGTAAGATGAAATGGACACTCCGCTTTAGAGCAAGAACTGAAAATGTGACTCTGCAGGAATGAATGAAAAGAATTTTTTATGGTAAATGTCTCAAATAAAAACATTATACTCCTTTTAAAACTTTATAAATACATATGATTTATTAAAGCAAAAATTATAACATTGTCTTGTAGGATCTTTCATTCATATAGAACAACATCTACATGTGTATAAGTAGGCGTATATAGGTGCAATATCTCTGAATTTTATGTAATTTGGTAATATATTAACTCTATACAGTAATGTTGTAATCCTGAGAGAAATCACTAAAGATAATACAAACAGGTATACCAAAATGCCAATAAATTAAAATGGAATTTTAAAGATATTCAAATAATACAAATGAAAGTATAAAAGAGGAAGAGAGGACAAAATACAAGCAGATAAAGGGCAACTGTGAAAATCTTCAGCTAACATCATCATTAATGGTAAAATATTGAAGGCTTTTCCCTCTAAAAGTGCAAAAAAGACAAGGAGGCCACTCTCACCATTTCTATTCAACATTTTAATAGAGGCCCAAGTCATTGCAATTAGAAATATAAAGATCTTTAAAGGAAGAAAAATCAAATAGGAAGAAGTAAAAATGATTCATTTGCAAGTAACATAATTGTTTATATAGACAATTCTAAGGGATCTCTGAAATATACATGAGAACTAATTTAGCAAGCTTTCAGGATATAAGGTTTATATATGAAAATGAATTGTATGTTGGATACTTAGAACAAATTATTAAAAAATAAAATAGAATATTTATGTGAAATATGTTAAAAACCATAAACTAATTAGGAGTGGCTTTGTGAAAATTCATGCAAGTACTCTCCACTAAAAATTAAAGAACACTTCTGAAAGAAAATAAAAAGACCTAATAAAGGGAAAGAGATACACCATGTACATGGATTGGAACACCCAGTATTGTTAAATGTCAATTCTCCAAAAACTGGTCAACAGATTCATTGAAATTCCTATCAAAATTCTGGTAGGATCTTTTGTAGAAATTGATAAACTAATTCTAAAATTTATAGGGACATGAATACTAGCTTGAATAATGAAAACCATTTTAGAAAGGAAGAACAAAGTTGGGGTATTTGCTCTATTGAATTTCAAGACTTACCATAAACCTACAATCATTAAGACAATGTTGTCTTTGTGTATGGCTGTATTGGTATATTTGTCAGAGGAAAAATAAATGACAATTCAGATCTCTTTTTTTTTACAATTAATTCTTTATTTTACTTAATATGTATATATTACAAAGGAATAATATATTTTTTACAATACATACTTTTGGTGAAACTTTTCTGTAATCTAAAACTTCTCAAAAATAAATTTTATTGTTACAAAAATAGATTTTTTAAAGAACATGTATGCATCTTTCTTGAGTGAAGGCATTGTTTTTTCTTTATTAGAGTGTTAGTTACATGAGTATATACATTTGTCAACTCTCCAAACATTATACATAAGATTTATGCATTTTACTATATGTAAAATAAAATATTGTAACATTTCAAATCTGTTTTCTGATATTTTAGTGGGCTTTGGGAGGGACTAAAATTGAATACATGTATTCAATCTACCATCTTTATCCAGAAGTCCCTGCTACAATACGAATTTTAGAATCAATTTGAAATTTCTCTAAAGATATACATTTGAGATCTTATTTTATAGAATTACATTAATGCTAGAGATTAATATATTGAGAATTGCCATCGTTATTATGTTGAAACTTCCCAATCCAGAGCATATCTATTCCCATCGTTCATGCTTCTTTTTGGATTCCTAGTAATTTTTGGTTGCAAAATGAACATTGCAGATAATAATTGTACTGACTCTAGAATCTTCTGAAGATTGTTGGTTTTATGTTGTAGTGGATAGCTATCTTGTTGTACTTAAACACTTAGTCTCTGACTTTGTTTCTAGCAGATAATATCTTTTATCAGTTCTTTCAGCTCTAGATGTGTTTGTTTAAATGTTCTTTTTCAGTTTGATGGGTTCGTTTTCTCTGCTGTTGATTCCAGGCACCCACCAAATTTCCAACTGCTCTTCCAATTCCATGCCTTCTCCTCTAACCCTTCAGCCATGAACATTTCATCCTTTCTGCAGCCTAAATTGTGTTTGGGTTCAGGAACTCATTTAGTCAGAAGAGCAGCAAACTCATCACCTTATCTTAGGCAATCCTGTCTTTCATGGCTGGATTCCTTTCTCGCTGCCCTGTGCTGGTTCCTCAGACCTTTTTCGTCTATCCCATGCTTGTATAATTTTGTGGTAAGCCTGGGAATTGGGGAGAATTTATACTCAGATTTTAAGCTTCTATTCTTTTGCTTCTCTCTCCTTCCTGGGAATTACTCTCTGAATTTCCCATCATGCTATCATACCTGAACTCCAACCTCTGCCAACACCAGCTTACAAAGCTGTGGTTTTGTCATTAGTTCTGTGCATTTTGGGAGTACTCTCAGGAAAAACCACTGCAAACGTACAATACATATCCATTGCCGTTGTAATATTTAAGAGAAAGCAATTCTGAGGTTTCTGCTTGATATTGATTGCTATCCAGTTTTTTTCATATTTTTAAAATATTTTGTCCAGGTTTTATAGTTGTTGCTTGAGAAAGGTTTCATCTTACTGCTTTATGCCACTATTTCCAGTAGCCAAAATTCTTGTCATTGAACTTTTAATTGGCATTCCCTGTATTGTCAGAGACTTAAATTCATTGGCCAAATGAATTAATCTCTTGTGAAATACATGTACATACGTTTTGCCTATTTTTCTTTAAAGTTGTCTTTCTTCCTATCAATATGTATAAATTACCTATTTAAGGCATTTTGTATTATTTATATGACTATCATTTTATGTTATTCTGTGACCTACCTTTTAACTTAATAATCTCTTTTTATAAAGAGTGATTATTTGTTTAATATATTTAATCAACAGATTTTTTTCAGAGGTAGAATGTTAGTTTTTGGTATAAGATACATTTGTAAGTTTTTCTCCTAGAGTACCTTTAAAAATTTGCTGTTTTTTAAATCATTACTCAGGACCGTAGTTCACCTAGAAATATTTCTACATATAGTGTGAGTTAAGAGTTAGTCTGTTTTTTTCCAAATGCTTACCCAGTGATTCCAGGATCACTTTAAAATATAGTTTCACCTTTACCTTAAATTGAATAGCAACATAAGTATAACTCTGGTCCTAGTTTCTCTAGTCTATTCCACTGGACTATGTATCTATGTCTGTGCCATATCCACACTTCCTTAAATACTGTTTTCTTTAACATAAATTTTGATACCTAAGAGACATCTTATAGAAGAATCTTTCTTGGTCATCCAGACCTTAGGAAAAAATAAATTTAGAGCCATCTGGTCAAGTTCCAATGAAAACAAAACAAAAGAAATTATTTTAAGCAGAAGTGTTTTAGTTACCTAAGTGAATATTAGAAGTGTTGCTATGTCTTAAAATAACCAATGAAGAGACAAGAAACACCTTGAGTAAATTTGCTGGCATGGTGAAATTTTCTCTTATGAAACTCTGTTTAGTTATTTTTCATAATTAATGGGTTATTATTATTTTAGTTTCTATAATTATATTTATTTCAAATTGTCATTTATTCCTTTTAATACGGTAACATTATTATCTGTTAATTCTCATATCTTAACTCTTATAGGTTTTATTTCTATAAATAGTTGTTTCCGCTTGTCTCTTTTTTTCCTGTTGTACTGGTTATTATTATTCACTGAATGATGATAACGGTATTTGAATAATGAGGGGTAGGAAAACTAAAGGCTTGGGATGAAGAACTTCCTCAAGACTGGTTGTTTGCCTGTTCTAGTCACCTTGAAGCACAATCTGTTTTTCATCCTAATCCAAGTTAAAGGCCTGAGATTCCTAGACCTCTAGTGATGCAAATCTGTACAAGGGCTTACTTAACTCAGCCTTACCTTTGCCCTGAGTCATTGTGAGATATATTATTCAGAATTCCCACCTGGACATTACCTAGGATTTGACATCTCCCCAAATAAACACTAAATCCATGGCCCAGGTAGGTATCTGATTCTTCACATTTGTCTTATCCTTCAAGGCAAAAGCATTTTTGAGCGCTCAGCTCACTTCTTTAGATTCTCAAATTTTCTTGAGTCAATTCCATTGTATCTTGTAAGATCTAATGTGATTTCTTTTTTTAGGAGGTACTGTGGATTGAACCCAGGACCTCATATGTGGGAAGCAGATGCTCAACCACTGAACTACATCCACCCCCCAATGAGAGTTGTTTTCATTTGTTTTCTTTTCTTTTCTTTTTTAGGACATACCGGGGATCGAACCCAGGACCTAGTACATGAGAAGCAGGTGTTCACCACTTGAGCCACATCTGTTCCCCTCTAATGTGATTTTAGGGTGTATTTAACATTTCATCATTTCTTTTTGTTTTGCTCACAATGAAATGGGTTAAAATTACTGTAACAGTTGGCCAATTTGATGTAATTATGAATTCCAAAAATATAATTGGATCACGCTTGTAAACGGATCTGTTAATCTGGGCATGATTAGGTTATGATTAGGGTGTTGAGCTCCACCCCTTGGTGGGTGGGGAATCAAATATAAAAGGCATGGCAAGAGCAGTTTTGAGAAGCAGTCTTTTGAGAAGCAGCTTTGATGTTGGAAAGAAGGCCCCAGAAGAAGAGAAGCAAGCTGTTCACCTGACCGTCTACAGCTGACCTTGTGGAGGAAACAGGAGCTAAGCCCAGAGAGAAACGCAGCCCCGGGAAGAGAGGAACCCCAGAAGCCTGAACCCTGGCAAACGCCAGCAGCTGTCTTGCTCTAACACGTGGCAATGGACTGTGGTGAGAGAAGAAACTTAACGCTTTATGGCCTGGTATCTGTGGACTTCTACCCCAAATAAATACCCTTTATAAAGACCAACCCATTTTTGGTATTTCACATTAGCACCCCTTTGGCTAACTAATACAATTACCAAACCTGTCATTGCTGAAGCAGAGCCTCAAACGTAAATTATAGTCATATGTGTGGAAGACTTGACTAGCACAATTGTACACAAGTAGCACCATAGTCAACATAAAGAGTCCTCACCTCCTGCAATACTTTGCTCAGATGCTATTTACATCTGACCATTCCCTTCCTCTCGTACATCATTTCTCATACTCTATCCTGCTTTCTCTTTATGCATAATACTTATCACCTCCTAATAGTCTGTATCACTTCCTTGTTAGTTTTATTGTCTGTCTCCAATGTTAGAAGCTAAATTTCATTGAAGGCAGACATCTCTATCACATATTTCTAATTGCCTAGGAAACTGCTTGGAATATTGGAGATAATATGATTTTTGAATGAATGAAAGAACAAATGAATGAATTAAATGATTAATGTTATAATGTTATTTAATTTTGTTTACAAAAAATGATGCAAATTATATCTAAAACACCACAGAGAGACAGGGGAAAATTAATGTGGTAGTCATGAACATATAGAGGTCCATTAAGCCTATCCAGGACAAGTCACAAATTCAGTGTAGAAACAGTCAACTACCTTGGACTTTCCTGAGCAAAATGTAGACTGACTAATGAACAAATCCCTTTAAGGCTTGTTACTCACCATCTCAATGTCATCCAGTAAACTGGATTCTCCTTCTGGATATTGTGGCTTGTTTTTGCCCTGCTCGGTTC
The DNA here is from genome assembly GCA_026826555.1 of Tolypeutes matacus. Taxonomy (NCBI): domain Eukaryota; kingdom Metazoa; phylum Chordata; class Mammalia; order Cingulata; family Chlamyphoridae; genus Tolypeutes; species Tolypeutes matacus. The sequence continues at coordinate 42,524,531 of JAKSZT010007815.1, read as the reverse complement.
ATGAGGAATTCAAGAAGCCTGCTCATTATCAGTAGAGGAAGTCATCTCTTCTGATCTTGAGGAATTCACAGTATAGAAACACATTTCATCTTCTTCTTCTCTTGGGAACTCCTATATCCTAGACCAAAGTCAAAGGCTTAAAACACAGGCCAGAATTTTATAGGTCCAAAAAGTTCATTATCAGCAGATAAATTTTCTATAAGCAGACAATCTCCAGGAATTTTACTATCTGGTTACATTTTGTCTTTTCTGTTCACAGTGTACCTACTTGTAACTGTAGTTATCAGGATTATCTCAGGATAGGCTGCAGATGAAAATGCATACCCATTTTAAGCTATGAAGATACAGTAGCTTAACTACTCTTCAAAAACATGTGAATACTACTTTAGAAGGGTTTTTGGCAAATTAAATATTTTTTCATGTGAAGCAACTTGTGATTATTAATGAAAAATTTCATTTCATTAAGATCAATCTCTGAGTTTTATTTTATATGGGAAAATCCACCCTTATATTTTTCAGAAGCTCTATACTGGATAATGATATACAGAAATATTTGACCACAGGAACCCAATTTTTTTTCTTTCATTTATGTTACATTATTACAACAAACCCAACAAAATTGAAGGTTTCATTAAGAAAATATTTTTCTCCCAAGCCCTCTCTTCAAAGCCCCCTTAACCTCATTATTCCTGAGACTGTAGATGAGGGGGTTCAACATGGGGATCACCACCATGTAGAACACAGACACCACCTTGTTCTGGTCAGTTGAATAGCTGGACTTGGGCATCACATAAATGAATGTAATGGTTCCATAGAACAGAGTGACCACAGTGAGGTGGGAGGTGCAGGTTGAGAAGGCCTTGTGGCGTCCCTTGGAGGAGTGCATCTTCAGGATGGTGATGAGGATGTAGATGTAGGATACAGCTATGACAAACACTGTGACCACAATGATGGACCCAGCAGAAAATGAGGGAACAACTGCAGGAATCCTAATATCAAGACAGGGAAGTTTAACTAAAGGAGCAAAATCACAGAAAAAATGATTGACCCAATTTGATCCATAGAAAAATAAAGAAAATAAGGAAAGAGTTAAACAGAAAGCATTGAGAAAACCTCCTGCGTAAGCCACAGAGAGTAACTGGACTCAGAATTGTGTGGACATTTTGGTTGAAGAAAACAAGTGGGTTGCAGATTGCCACAAAGCGATCATATGCCATAGCGGCCAGAAGGCAGCACTAAGCTATCCCAAAGAAGGCAGCTGATCCAAGCTGGATAGCATATCCAAAATAGGAGATTGTATTTCTATCCACAAGGAAGTTTACCAGCATATTTAGTGTAACAAAAGATGAATAGCCTATGCTAGTAAAAGCCAAGTGACTCAGGAATAAATACATAGGATGTTGGAGCTGAGAGGAGAGTCTGACAAGAATGACTGAATGATTGTGCTGAGGTTGCCAGATATGGTCACCAGGTAGATGCATAAAATGACCGCAAAAAGGATGGTCTGAAGTCTCGGATCATCTCTTTTTCCCAGTAGAACGAATCCTGTCACTGCAGTGTAGTTCCCATCTACCAGGGATTCCATGAGACAGTGTCACTGATACCAAAGAGAAACTGTAAAGAAAAAGTATATTATAGTAGTTATCAATTTGATGGTTTCATTTTCCTTACTGCATATTTGGGCAGTTATTATAAAGTTATCATTCAAGCATTAGTGCATCAAGCAATGATGTGTACACCTGTTTTTTCAAAATGTTTTTAGAAAAAATACCAAAAATTTTAGTTCAAATAATGTTGCTATTGTTTTCATATTATGTTTTTTCAAAAATGTATTTGACATTGCTTTAGAGACAAATAATAAAAAATATGACTGATGAGAATTTTTTTAAAATCTTGAATTTAACAAAATAAGTAATACATATTGTATTTTGTAGTTATATAATGAGGACTTGAGAAACAAATAAATTTATTATGTGCTCACTAAATGATAAGCATATGGCTAAAATATTATATATGTTTATATTGGTAACTTGTTATCCATTCAATACTGTTGAGAACTTTCATTATTATATCTAGAAGAGGAAAAAGTGTATGAATAAGGTCATATAACTTGCACAAGACTATACAAAAAGATGTGCATCTGGGCAGTCTGAATGTGAACAATTTCTTTAGTAAATATGTTCTAGTTCTAGTTAAGTAAAACTTACCAGGAAGCTCAATAACCTTGGCAATGGATAGATAACAGATTTTCCTCTTAGCTCTGGCAGGTAATGCATAAAAGGGATGTATAGTTAGTTATATATCTCAGTTGAACAAGTCTTTTTTTTTCTTGATATCAATACTACAAAAGAATTCAAATTTGTCTATGACTGGAACCATTTATTGTAAATTTATTGAATACTTTTTAATATTTTTATTTTAAAATGTTATTCTTTTATCAATCAAAATGAAATACCAATATAATCACTACGCAAAAACCATAATTAATATTCAGGATGTAATTAAAATACAATTATTAAAATAAAGCAAATAACTTTCTATTGTAACAGTGTTTGCTAATTGAAAAATAGAGGATGAAATAATATTATATTTTACAGAATGAACAGTTGAATAAAGCATAGTATAAAAACTTAGGGGGGCAGATTTGGCTCAAATGATTGGGCGTCCCTCTCCCGTATGGAGGGACCTGGGTTCGATCCCCCAGGACCTCCCGGTAAAAATAAAGATTTAAAAAAAAAAAACATATTTGTAAAAATTTTAAAAAGCTTAAGAAATTTGCCAGGATTACCCAGCTAGTGGACAGATGACCTTCATCTCCAAATTTTCTGGCTTTATATTCTGAGCTTTGTCCGAGGTGTTTTGTGCGTGAAGCTAGAGCTTTCAGACCTAGTAAAAAAGAGGGTCTTTCTGCAAAGAAATTTACTAACAAAAAATCTAGGACATGTCAAAGGTAGTGAATTTCCTAGTATTGTTACCGAGACCTGAGTTTACATAGTGTTGAATGACAATATGAATTTCTGGTGTTAAAAGTCGGTAAAAAAAAAAACGAATCCAGGTAACTGAGAATATGCCTGTTTATTCATATGAAACAGACTGTGGGAACAGTAATTCAACTCAAGCAGCTTACATGTGGATTTCAAATTACATCATCCCTGTTTCACTAGCTATGGTTAGTGGGTATTAAGCCCCCCTTAGAGAGATAGTTTTCTTAAATGGTATGTGAAAAGCAGTAGGTCAGACTCATCACAAAATCCAAAATCTTACCTCTTGTAATGAGAACTAGTTATCTTTCAGGAATAAATCCAAACTCGTTTGCCGCTATCTTTCTTTATTGTTTGCCGTTGAAGATAAATCTATGAAGATTTTAGAGACTGTAACGTGAATTCAAAAGCACCATGGATAATTATCATGTTCTCGATAGGATATTTACAAATCAAGTCCCTGAAACACACCTGGTCTTTAAGGATTTTGTCAACTCTCAAGTGGTCAATTTATTCATTTGTTTCTATCTAGGTGTTCATGCATAGTTCTATAACTATCATTCAATAATTGCTAATGAATATAATAGAACAAACTGTCTTATAGATAAATACAATTTCTCAGTGTACTTTGATATTTATAATTACAGGCTCTTAGTAATAAATTTCAAGAAAAAGCAACCTTATCTTTACACATTCAATATATGTTCATTGATAAGTATTTTGTATTGATCTCTATAAGATCCACCTTTAGATACCTTGGGGAATATGAGGTAGAACTTGATGTAAAGTTGAATTTTAAACAAAAATTTTAATACAGGTAATCTAAGCACCTCTTAAAATATATGTATATATATATATATATAAATAACATTTTTGTAAGCAAATACACATATATGCATATATATTTAAAAAAAATTTTTTTTAATACAGAAACATCCTTCTCCTATACTTCATAAGAACAATTTTGGAACTCAATCTCCGTACTTCCCACATGTCCCAAAAGATTCAAGACACTGATGCACTGCAAGTGACCTCTTTCACACACCCTTATTTAGCCTTTTCCTCCTTGTCTGTCTCACTCTCCCTCCTTCTTCACCCCTTATTCCTGGGATCATCTCCCAAATGAACGACCAACAGCCAAATCATTGTCTCAGCCTCTACCCTCAGGAAAACTCAAACTAAACTAAGATAGAGATGAATTTCCCCTCTCCACCACCAATTATAAGACACTAAAGATATCTGAGAAACCCTCAGAGTTTGTTGTGTAAGTCCTAGAATATGAAGGACATGGAGACTAGTGTCTCTCTCACGTCTGGAAGAGACTAACACTGAGAAGAGGACTGGATCTCTAGTCAAGTACAGCTTCACTGTTGCTTACCTCTTGTCCCTTCTACGTCTTCAGCACAGGAGGAGCCAAAGACAGCTTAGTAGGGAAAGACAAGCTAATATTTAATAAGAGGAATTCCCGGAGATGCTGAGCATACACTATTGCCCTCTCTTCTTATAGAAATTTCTTAGCCAGTTTCATATATAAATAGGGTGCTAAGCAATGACAGCTCATTGAATGTGGATTGGATGGGGTTTAAAACCTGAAATGAATGTTAATAATTAAGAATGGCCCAGAATCTGTGGGACAAGCCCATAGTTTCATCTGGAGGCAGGAGAAAAGAAATTGTTAGAGAGGCATAAAAGTGAGAACAGTAAAGAAAAGCTAGAGTTATCTTTTTCCAGCATAGTACTGAATCTTTTTTCCCAGAGATGGTTATATATTATTAGCTAAGAGCTTCACAGCCATTTTTTTGCTCTAATGAATAAGTCAAAGCAAAACACTTCTTTAAGGTGAAATGAGATTTACTCAGTGGATCCAGGCAGCAGGGCATCAAGGCAAGAATGATAAAGATAATCTCTGATTCGTAGGAAGTAATGAAATTAAAAAATGATATTGTATTAGTTTTCCTGAACTGCTACCACAAATACCACATAATCGATTGGTTTAAACAAAACAAAAAAAATGTATTGGCTCAAAGTTTTGAGGCTAGAGTAAGTCCCAGTCTATATTTTGGAAAAGCTTACTTTCTTCCCAAAATCTGTGGCATTCTGGGTCTTGCTTGCCAACAGTCCTGGGGGTTCTTTGGCTTGTGGACATATGGAAATATCTGTCCTTTCTGTTCCAGGTTTTTGCTGACTCCTGCTTCTGGCTCCTCCCCATGGCTTTCTATCACAATGTCTAGACTTCTTCGGTATATTAAATACTCCAGTAATACACATTTTGTCCAACCTCATTCAATTGATACACACCTGAATTAAAAATAAAACTTCAGATAGCCGAGTAGGGAGCTTCAGGGTACACTTGTCCTCCGGAAGCAGCAGGAAGACAGACAGATTTGCCGGACATAAGAAAAAAACGTGGTCAAGGGGAATTGGCACAGGAGACCAGTGAGATGGGGCCTAGCTGAGTTCCAGGGGACCAGCATGGCTGTGGAGTGATCGACATGGGTGGCCAGTAATAGCTGTGCCTGGCTAGATGTCATTGGCCTTTTTTACTTTTCCTTTTTCTTTCATATCTTTCTTTTTTCCCTTTTTTTCTTTTCCTTTCTTTTCTCCTTTTTTCTTTTCTTTTTTTTTTTTTTATTGGTTAAACATAGATAATTCTAAATGGTTAGACTACTTGGAACCAATGTCAAAGAAGATCCTTAATACAAAAATCAGTAAAACCTTAGACAGGAGTAAGAAACTGAACAACAGAGTTAACACATCAAGACAAACAGATGCCTAGACATCAGCAAACAATTACAAGGCATACTAAGAAACAGGAAATATGGCCCAGTTAAAAGGAACAGAATAAATCCAGAGCAGATGCAAAATTTGGAAGAACTAATCAAAGATGTCCACACAAAACTCCTAAATCAATTCAAGGAAATTAAGGGAGAGGTAAAGGATATTAAGACAATGCTGGGTGAGCATATGGAAGAAATTATAAGCATACATTTAAAAGGGGGAGAATGTAAAAGTGAAGACTATCAGAAAGGGTGATCAAAGGTGAAAATATATAGACAAAAAGAAGATATGACATATGAATGTCAAAGTATAAAATGGTTGAAGTAAATAATGCTTTTACTGTGATAACATTGAATGTTAATGGATTAAAAGCCCAATAAAAATGCTTAGGCTGACACAATGGATAAAAACAAAAAACAAAACAAAAAAAAAACATGAACCATCCATATGCTGTTTGCATAACATTCAACTTAAATTCATGAATGCAAATAGACTGAGAGCAAAAAGATTGGAAAAAAGATATTTCTTGTTAACAGTAACCAAAAGAGAGCAGGAGTAAGCAATACTGATGTCAAACAAAACAGACTTTAAGTGCAAAACAGTGATAAGATATATAGAAGGTCATTATGAATCAATAAAAGAGACAATCGACCAGGAAGGAGTAACAGTTATAAAGATATATGCATCTAACCAGGGTACCACAAAATGCATGAGACAAACATTGGCAAAACTGAAAGAAGAAATAGACATCTCTACAATAATAGTGGGAGACATCAATGCACTACTCTCATCAATAGAACAGCTAGACAGAAGATCAACAATGAAACGGAGAACTTGATCAATATAATAAATGACCTGGACCTGATGAATTATATAACATTGCACCCCAAATCAGCAAGTTATACATTCTTCTTACATTCTCATGGAACTTTCTCCAGGATAGACAAAAGTTTGTGGAAAAAAAATAGGTCTCAATAAATATAAAAAGATTGAAATTGTACAAAGTACCTTTTCTGATCAAAATGGCCTAAAGCTAGAAATCAACAATATGCAGGAAAGGGGGAAATTTTCAAATATATGGAGGATAAACAACACATTCCTAAACAATTAGTGGGTCAAAGAAGAAATTGCAAGAGAAATAAGTAAATATCTCAAGACAAATGAAAATGAGAATACAACTTATCAAAATTTATGGGATATACTGGAGGCAGTACTGAGAGTAAAATTTATAGCCCTAAACACCTATATTACAGAAAAGGAAAGACCTAAAATCAAAGTCCTAACTGAACACCTGTAGGAGCTAGAGAAAAGACTGAGAAATCAATCCCAAAGCAAGCAGAAAGAAGGAAATAACAAAGATGAGAGCAGAAATAAATGAAGTTATGAACAACAACAACAAAAAATTATAGAGAAGCTCAACGAAACCAAAAGCTTATTCTTTAAGAAGATAAAAAAATTTGACAAAAAAATAGCTAGAGAAAGAAAAGAGAGAGGACACAAATACATAAAATCAGGAATGTAAAGGGGAACTTTACGACTGACCCCACAGAAAGAAAAAGGATCCTAAGAAGATATATGAGAAACCGTATGCCAACAAATTCGATAACCTAGATGAAATGGACAAATTATAGAAATGTACAAACAGCCTACATTGACTCTACAAGAAATACAGAAACTCAACAAACCAGTCACAAATAGAGACTGAATCAGTCATCAAAAATATCCCAATAAAGAAAGGTTAAGGAACAGATGGTTTCACAGATGAGTTCTACCAAGCATTTTGAGAAGAATTAATGCCAATCTTATTTAAACTCTTCCCAAAAAATAATTGAAAAGCAAGAGAAATTACTCAACACATTTTGTGAAGCCAATATCACCCAATACCAAAGTCAGATAAAGATAGTACAAAAGAAGATAATCACAGACCAATCTCTCTAAAGAACATAAATGCAAAAATCCTCAACAAAATACTAGCAAATTGAAACAAATATCATATTAAAACAATTATATACTACAAGCAAGTGGATTTTATTCCTGGTATGGAAGGGTAGTTCAACACAAGAAAATCAATTTACACAATACCCCACATTAACAAGTCAAAGAGAAAAAAAAAACACATCATCTTCTTGACTGATGCAAAAAGGCATTTGACAAAATCCACCATCCTTTCTTAATAAACTCACTCCAAAAGAATAAGAATAGAAGGACATTTCCCCAACACGATAAAGGGCATATATGTAAATCCTACAGCCAACATCATATTCAAATGGGAAAGGTTGAAAGCTTTCTCTCTAAGATTGGGAAAAGATAAGGATGCCCACTATCCCCACTGTTACTCAACATTGTGCTTATAGTTCTAGCTAGAGCAATTAGGCAAGAAAACAAAATAGAAGGCATCCGAATTGGAAAAGTGGAAGTAAAACTTGCAGTATTTGCAAATGATGTGATCCTATAATCAGAAAATTCCAAAAGACCTACAACAAGGCTTTAGAGTTAACAATAAGTTCAGCAAATTGGCAGGATACAATATCAACAGGCAAAAACCAGCAAAAAAATTACGCTAGTAATGAACAATCTGAGGAGGAAATGAAGAAATAATTTCACTTACAATAGCAACATAAAGACTCTAAAATCTAGGATCTAATTTAACTAGAAATGGAAAGGACCTGTATTCAGAAAACTACAAATACAGCTAAAAGAAATTAAAGGAGACATAAACAAATGGAAGAACATTACATATTCATATAGTGGAAGACTAAACATCGTGAAGATGTCAGTTCTACTCAAACTGATTTTTAGATTCAACGCAATTCCAATCAAAATTCCAACACAGTATTTTATAGAAATAGAAAACCAACTACTAAATTTTTTTTAGAAGGAAAGGGATCCCGAATAGCCCAAAATAGCCTAAAGATTAAGAGCATAGTCAAAGGACTCATGCTTCCTGAACTTGAATCAAATATAAAGCTACAGTTGTTAAAATGGCACAGTATTTGCATAAAGAAAAATCTTGATCAATGGAATAGAATTAAGAGTCCAGAAATAGACCCACACATCTATGGTCAACTGATTTTTGATAAGCCTATCAAGTCCACTTTACTGGACAAAACAGCCTTTTCAATGAGCAGTCCTGGAAAAACTGGATATCCATAACCAAAAGAATGAAAAAGGATCCCTATCTCACTCCACATACAAGAATCAATTCAAAATGGATCAAAGACCTAAACATAAAAACCAAGACCATAAAACATCTTCAGGACCTTATGGTAGGTAGGGGGCTCTTAAACCTTACACCCAAAGCACAATCAACCAAAGAAAAAATAGATAAATGGGACCTCCTCAAACTAAAATACTTTTGTACCTCAGAGGACTTTTTGAAGAAGGTAAAAAGGCAGCCTACTCAATGATAGAAAATATTTAGGAATCACACATCCAACAAGGGTCTAATATCTGTGACATATAAAGAGATTCTACAACTCAACAAGAAAAAGAAAAAGGACACCATTTAAAAATGGGCACAAGACCTGAATAGAATAGATATTTTTCTAAAGAAGAAATACAAATGGCAGGAAAAACATATGAAAAAATGTTCAACATCACTAGATAATAGGGAAATGCAAATCAAAGCTACAATGAGATATCATTCCACAGATACTAAATTGGCCACTATTAAAAAAAAAGAAAACTACAAATCTTGGAGAGGATGTGGAGATATAGGAATGCTTATTCATTGTTGGTGGGAATGTACAATGATATAGCTGCTGTGGAACTCTGTTTGGCGGTTCCTGAGGAATTAGGATATAGACCTATTGGAATATTATTCAGCCGTAAGAAAAAAATGAAGTCATGAAGCATATGATGACATGGATGAACATTGTAGGACATTATGTTGAGTGATGCAAGTCAGATGCAAAAGGTCAAATAATGTATGATTTACTATTATGAGAAAAATATAATGAGCAAACTCCTAGAGTTAACAGCTAGAATATAAGTCACTAGAAAATAGAATGTGGTCATAGACTGGAAAGCTGAGGTTTAATCTGTGCAGAACTGGTAAAAAGTTTGTTTGTAAATGTTTAGAAAAGAAAACACAATTAAAGCAAATTATAGGGTTAGTAATTAGCAGTGCTAATATCTGAGTTTGATAGTGGTTGAAAGGGAAAGTCTAAAGATGTCTTCATCACTAGAAGAAAAGCTAAAAAATGAAACTTGGGACTCTATAGCATAGCGAACACTCTTGTGAAAAAAGAGTATGGTTAATACTGCACATATAAGAATTTTTTCTCTGAAACAGAACAAATGTTTAATGTTACAAGGGGTTAATATCAGGGTGACATTTGGAAAAAAATGTAATCAAAACAAACTATGGACTGTAGTGAATAGGAATATATTAATAATCTTCCAAAATTGGTATATTAAAAAGTAAGCATGCTAAGTGGAAGAAACTAGACAAAAAGTACTACATACTCTTTGACTCCATCTATACAAAATATAAATACAAATAAGTAACGGAGACAAAAATGGATTAGCTGTTATATATGGCAGAGAAAGTATAGAGAGTTTGAGAGCTGGCTACTCAAGGGTAGGGTTTGTTTGTGTTTGTTTTTTTTTTTTTTTTTTTTTTTTATTTTTGGAATAATTAAAATGCTCTAACATTGATTGATGTGATGAAAGCATAACTCTGTGATTATACCAAATGCCATTGACTTTACACTTGGATGAATTGTATGGTTTATGAACACGTTTCAGTAAAATTTACTGTAAAATTTGTAAAATAACAGATCTTGTGGTATTGAAAGTCACAATAGAAGAAATTAAAAATACACTAGAATCACACAACAGCAGATTTTACAGGCAGAGATAGCAAATCAGAAGATAGAACATTCAAATCACACAGATGCAAAAAAATGGGGAAAAAATTGAGCAGGGACCCCAGTAATTGAATGATAGCACAAAACACACAAACATGTGCAGTCTGTGTGTCTCAGAGGGAGAAGCAAAGGGAAAAGGGACAGAAGGACCGTTTAAGGAAAATTTTACAACTCTTATGAGGGACACAGATGTACATGCCCAGGAAGCACAGTGTGCTCCAGAATATATCCTAAAAGATCTTCTCTGAGACACATACTAATCAGATTACAAAAGTCACTGCTGAACTTGAATAATATGAGGAAAGCATGATTTAGGATCAACATATATGAAGAGGAACGTAAAATGAAAGTCAGAAGTTGTCAATCAAAATCAATGAGAAAGATTTTGCTAACTACACATACACTGATATGTCTGAGATTTTTCTCCTTGAAGTGGTATGCCAAAAATTTATGATTGATATGGGTTAGGATGTATAGTTTTGATAAATCTTCCCTGGTGATTCCAATATGTCTCTGAGGAGATGACCACTTATGTAGGCCAAGTATAATTTGATACTACAGTAAATAGAAGTAGTATCTAGAATGAGAAAATGAAAGTCTCTTTCTCCAATGTTCTAAGCAAATGACTGCTGGAGTTTGAGAAGAATTATTTGTTCAGCATTCATAAATTCAATTACATAAACATGTATAAGTATCTATATGTATATTTACATTGCTAGATGACATGGTGTTGCACTCACGATTCTTAAAACTTATTTAGAGAGCTTAAAACTGTCTTCAGTACATGTCCAAATAAAATAAATGCTAAGTAAAGAAATCAATGTATTTGGGGGGAAAAAAGAACTGTGTCTAAGAAATAATTATGGAAGGTTTGCAGTCATTGAAATAACCATATTGAAAAAATAAAATCACTAGCCTTAGGCTGAAAGTTGGGAGATGCAAAACTTTGAAACTGGTCTCTGCCCTGTCTAGTGTAGTAGTCAAGCTTCTTAAAAAACTTCATCACAGTATAATAGCATGTGACTCTAGAAGAAGAATGGCTATCACAGCCAGGGAGGTTTAAGGAGACTTCCTAGGGAAGTTGACATTTGAATTGTCTTTTCAAAAAAACTAGGCTTTTATCTCTGATTTGCAGGAATGAATGAAGAAAATGAAATATGAAATTTTCTTAGTTTTTCTGAGCTACTACCACAAATACCACACAATGGATTGGCTTAAACAACAAGGATGTATTGGCTCACTGCTTGGGGGCTAGAGGAAGTCCAAAATCTAGATATTGGCAAGGTGTACCTTCTCCCCAAAGACTAGCATTCTAGGACTGGCTTCGTGGTTGAGTAAGGAGCTTCAAGTGTCAGCTCATCCTACATGTCAGTTAGTAATCACCCAGAGCTATCTAAAGCAACTGTTTGAGGGGCCCACTAGACCAGAGGAGCATCCTCCAACATTCTTGAAAGAATGGAAAAAGGAGATGGCCCATTTGCAGTGAAGTTACATGAGTAGAGCACTCCACACCATGGCCAGTGCCCATCTTTCAGTGGTAGCACTAGGTACCTTTGGAACTATTCCGTGGCTGGAGTTTGAAGCTCCATTTCCCAAAAATGTGGGGGGAAGAGATAGTTGGCCACCGACTTCAGCTACTGATTAGTAAATTCCCCTGGCTAAAGTATAATCCTAAGAACAGCTAATGTTTGAACCTGTCCAAGTCAGAAAGAGGCCACTAGCTGCCATTTTAACTCTGCCATCGTCACAAGGGGACACCAGGCTGATTGAAAATCACACTGCTGGAAGGGACTGGCTTCTTTCAACCCAGATCAGACTGCAGCCCTAACCTAGGCTGGAGCACCACCTCTGGCAGATAAAAAGCTGGTGGGAACTGCACCAGCCTCTCTGGGTTACTGCAGGTGCTTACTGCCCATGCAGACTGAATAGTCAGACACATAGGGTTCCATCCCCACACCCCAGTAGGATAGGAAAGGAGCTGTGTTTCCTCAACCTTTCTGGGCATCTGCAGGTGTTTTTGGTCTACACTAACTTGTTAAATGCCTTTGATTCCATCTCCACCCCTCCACCCCCACAGGCTAGGAAGGGACTGGTGTTTCCTCAGCCTCTCTGGGCAGCAGGAGGCACTTTTGGCCTACACAGAATGAACTGTTGGGCACCTGTGGTTCCATCACCACCCCTTAAAGGGCAGAAGGGACTGTACTCCCTCAGCTTCTCAGGGCAACTGCAGGCATATTCGGCTCACACAGATTAAATTGTTGGGCATTCCAGAGGGGCCATCCCCAACCTGGCAGTCAGGGAGGCAGTGCTAGTTCAGTCTGCCTGGGCAACTGTGGTCATTTTTTACCCACATGGGATAGATTACTGCCCACACCTGCAGTTCCATCCCCAGCCCAGGCAGATGAGGAAGGGGCGTGAAGCTTCATCAGTCTCTCCAGGCAACTATAGATGGTATTGGCCTGCACAACTTAGACTATGACATATGACTGTGGCTCTGTCCCTAACTCTGGCAGAGAAGAAAGATGGGAGAAACTTCATCAGTCCCTGGGGCAACATGGACAGCATCAGCCTCCAAGCTTATAATACCAACTACATCCTCAGCTCCTACTACACAAACAACAAGCAAGAAAGGGCAAGAAAACCCTAAACTAAAGAAAGAATTTGCATCCAAAATAAATATATCTAGTAAGCCAGATGTCCAAGGCACCAACAAAATATTACAATCCATTCCAAGAAACAGAAAGAGATGAAGTCTCTCAGGGAAATAAATGACCGGAAGAGATGTCCAAACATATGTATAATGGGTGTCCCAAAAAGAAGAGAATGGAAAAGGGGCAGAAGGAATATTTGAAGAAATAATGGTAGAACATTTCCCAACCCCATTGAAGGATGTAGATATTCGTGTCTAAGAAGCACAACATAATCCTATCTGAATAAATCTGAATAGACCAACTCTGAGACACACACTAAACAGTATGTCAAATGACAAAGACAAAGAGAGAATACTGAGAGGAGCAAGGGAAAAGCTATTCATAACATATAAGGGATACCCAATAAGATTAAGTGCTGATTTCTCATCAGAAACCATGGAGTCAAGAAGGCAGTGGTATGATATGGTTAAGATACTGCAAGATAAAAACTTCTAGACATGAATCTTATAACTGGCAAGATCCTCTTTCAAAAATGTGAGCGAGCTTAGAATATTCACAGATAAACAGAAACTGAAAGAGTTTGTAACTAAGAATCCAGTTTTACAGTAAATACTAAAGGGTGTTCTACAGCCTGAAAAGAAAACACAAGATAGAGAATCTTGGAAGAGAGTCTAAAAATGAAGGTTGTATCAGTAAAAGTAACTAAAAGTGTCAAAAGAGTGGTGAAAATAAAATATGACAGATAAAATCCAGAGGTCAAAATGGGTGAAACAAGAACTGCCTTTACAGTAATAACATTGAATGTTAATGGATTAAACTCCCTAATCAAAAGTCACAGACTTGGATGAGTCCATTGAGCTGTTGGGTAGGAGTTGCAGCACCACCTAGATTTCATGCACACCTGGCACATAGGTAGGCGGGAGGCTCCAGTCTCTGGAAGTATACCTAAAAACTCCAGCATCACATATAGGTTTGAATAGAAGGGACTGGTGAACCATGTGCAGGGAGGTGGAGCCAGTGGCCACTTGACACTTTTGGGGTAGGGAGGGGATGAGCAGTTGAAATACAGGGGCTTCTTCGGGAGTTGGAGGTTATCCTGAGTACTGTTGTGGCAACGGATATAGGCCATTTTAAATCAGCACACACCACTCAGAACTGAGTGGGAGAGAGTGTGGTCTACAGTGTGAACTGTGGTCTATGGTTGGTGGCAAGGCTCCAGGATGTGTAAGTTCATTGAGGGTGGTGGTCCACACTGTGGGAGATGTTTGTGTGGGATGTGGTGGGAGGTGTGGGAGGTGGGCAACATGGGAATCCCAGTGGGTTCCGTGTAATATTTTGGGTAATCTAAGCATCTCTTAAAATATATGTATATATATATATATAAAAATAACATTTTTGTAAGCAAATACACATATATGCATATATATTTATATATCATTTTGCAAATGTTTGTATGTATTGTGAGAATTTTGATTTTTACCCATAATAAAAAAAAAAAAAAGGTCACAGACTGGCAGAAAGGATAAGAAAATAGGAACCATCCATATGTTGTCTACAAGAAACTCACCTTAGACCCAAGGGTAGCCATATATTGAAAGTGAAAGGGTGAAAAAAGATATTCCACAAAGGCAGTAACCAAAAAATTTGGGGGTAGCTACACTTGTATTGGATGGAATAGACTTTAAAAGCAAAACTGTTATTAGCGACAAGGAAGGACATTATATGTTAATAAAAGAGGTAATTCACCAGGAAGAAATAACGATCATAAATGTATATGCACATAACCAGGATGTCCCAAGATACATGAGGCAAACATTGGCAAAACATGAGGGAGAAATGCATATCTCTACATTAATAATACTTGGAAATTACAATATACCACTTTCAGCATTGGAGAGAGGATCTGGTCAGAGAATCAATAAAGACAGAGAAAGTTGAAGAATATGATAAATGGACTAAAACCTAATAGACTTATACATAAATCGATCCCCAAAACAGCAGGATATACATTCTTCTCAAGAGGTCATGCATCTTTTTCCAGGATAGGCCATATGTTGGGCCACAAAGCAGATCTCAGTAAATTCAACAAGATTGAAATTATACAAAACTCTTTTTTTTTTATCATAATGGAATAAAGTTGGAAATCAACAAGAGGCAAAAAAATGGAAAATTCACAAATATATGGAGATCAAACAACACACTCTTAAATAACCAGTGGGTCAACGAAAAAATTGGAAGCAAAATCAATAAATATCACAATATGAATGAAAATGAGAACACAACGTATCAGAACCTATGGGATGCAGCAAAGGCAGTACTGAGAGGGAAATTTATAGCCCTCAATGCTTACATTAAAAAGGAAGAAAAAGTTAAAATCAATGACCAAATTGCACAGCTGGAGGAACTAGAGAAAGAACAGCAAACTATTACCAAAGCAAGTACAAGGAGTGAAATAACCAATATCAGAGCAGAAATAAATGAAATTGGGAATGAAACCACAATAGAATTAACAAAACCAAAAGTTGGTTCTTCAAGATTTACAACATGGACAAACCCTTGTCTAGACTGACAAAGAAAAAAAGAGAGAAGAGGCAAAAAAATGAAAAAAAAAGAAAACTGGTACATTACCACTGACCCTGCAGAAATAAGAGAGCTAATAAGAGAATACCATAAACAACTGTATGCCAACAACTAGATGATAATTATGAAATTGAAAAATTCCTAGGACTGTACAAACAACCTACCCTGATGCTAGAAGAAATAGAAGACCTCAACAAACCAATCACAAGTAAAGAGATTGAAACAGTCATCAAACAACTCCCCAAAAGCAAAAGCCCAGGACCAGATGGTTTCACAGATGAGTTCTACCAAGCATTTAAAGAAGTTTTAAAACCAATCTTATTCAAGACCTCCTAAAAAAACTGAACAAGAAGGAATGTTACCAAACTCATTCTATGAAGCCAGTATCACCCTAACACCAATGCCAGGTAAAGATATTATGGGAAAAGAAAAACAGACCCATTTCCCTAATAAATATAGATGCAAAAATCCTCAATAAAATACTTGCTAATTGAATCCAACAACACATTAAAAGAATTATACATCATAATCAAGTGGGTTTTATAATAGGCATGCAAGGGTGGTTCAACACAAGAAAATAATCAGCATCATACACCACATTAATAAATCAAAGAAGAAAAATCACATGATCTCATTGATTGAGAAAGAAAAAGCATTTGACAAAATACAGCACACTTTCTTGATAAAAATACTCCAAAAGATAGGAATTGAAGGAAAATTTCTAAACATGATAAAAGCCATATGTGAAAAACCCACAACGAGCATTGTTCTCCAAGATGAAAGACTGAAAACTTTTCCGTTGAGATAAGGGACAAGACAAGGATGCCCACTATCACCACTGTTGTTCAACATAGTTCTATAAGTTCTAGCTAGAGAAATCAGGTAAGAAAAAGAATAAAAGGCATCCAAATCAAAAGGAAGAGGTAAAATTTCCACTATTTGCAAATGATGTGATTTTAAACCTAGAATATCCAGAAAAATCTACAACAAAGCTTCTAGAGTGAATAAACTATTTCAGTAGAGTGCCTGGATACAAGATGCATATGCAAAAATAAGTGGTGTGTCTATACACTAGTAATGTGCAATCTCAGGAGAAAGTCAGAAAAAAAAATCCATTTACATTAGCAACTACAAGAATCAAATATTTAGGAATAAACTTAACCAAGGATGTAAAGTAATTGTATTCAGAAAACTACAGTGCATTACTAAAAGAAATAAAAAAAGACCTAAATAATTGGAAAAATATTTCATGTTCATGGAATACAAGACTAAATATCATTAAAATGTAAATTCTACACAAATTGATATACAGATTCAATGCAATCTCTATAAAAATTCCATCAATATTTTTTAAATAAACAGAAAACACAAATACCAAGTGTATTTGTTAGAGTAAGGAGCCCCAAATAGCCAGAAACATTTGAAAAAGAAAAAGGAAAGTTGGAGGACTTTCACTTCCAGACTTTAAATCATACTACCTAACTGCAATGGTAAAAACAGCATGGTACTGGCATAAAGATAGACACATAGACCAATGGAACCGAACTGATGGTTCAGAAACAGATCCTCACATCTCTGGTCAAGTGATTTTTGACAAGCCTAAAAAAACCCACCCAGATGGGGCAGAACAGTCTATTCAATAAATGGTGCTGGGAAAACAAAATATCCATAACCATAAGAAAGAAAGAGGACCCCTTTCTCACACCTTATACAAAAATTAACTCAAAATGGATCAAAGACCTAATATAAAAGCTAGAACAATAAAGCTCTTAGAAGAAAATGTAGGAAAACATCTTCAAGACCTGGTGGTAGATGGTGCATTCTTAAACCTTACACTGAAAGCACAAGCAATGAAAGAAAACATGGATAAATGGGAACTGCCATATGATCCAGCAATTCTTCTACTAGGAATATACCCAGAAGAACTGAAAACTGTGACACAAACAGACGTCTGCATATCAAAGTTCATAGTGGCATTATTCACAATTGCCAAAAGATGGAAACAACCCTACTGTCCATCAACCAATGAATGGGTAAACAAAATGTGGTATATACATACGTTGGGATACTATGCTACAGTAAGAAATTGGGACACATGATAACATGGATGAATCTTGAAGACATTATGCTAAGTGAAATAAGCCAAACACAAAAGGACAAATAATGCTTGGTCTCACTAATATGAAATAAATATGAAAATTAACTCATGGCTTTAAAATTGAGAGTATAGGTTATTAGGAGATAACAGGAGGGCTGTGAAGGAATGCTGATGCTTAATGTATGTAAAAGTTTTAATTTATTTGACTGTAAAAGTGTGGAAATGGATAGAGTAGATGGTAACACATTATAGTGAGTAGCAGCTGGTTATAAATGGGATTGTGGCTGAAAAGGATAGTCTAGGGATATAAATGTCAATTGAAAGAAAGCTAGAGAATAATCAAGGGACTGAATAACACAGTGAACACAGAGATAGATGAGAATTGTGATTAATAGTACAAATGCAAGAATGTCCTGTGAACTAGAATGGATGTACAATACTGTTGCAGAGATTTGGGAATTTGGAGAAGCATGGGAAAAATACAATTAATGTAACCTCTGAACTATAGTTAATAGCAATACTGTAATATCCCTGCATCAATGCCAAAGATGTAATGTGTTACTAATAGGGGGTATGGAAAAAATATTCCAAATGTACACTACGGACCATAGTGACAATAGACTGATGAAATCACATAATCTGTATCAAGTATTCCAAATATGTATGGCAATTCTACACATGTGCATGATTGTTTTGTTAGTTCACAACTTCCTTCATTAATATGTATTTAAAAATGGAAATATCCAAATGAAAAACACCATGTTTCAGGTTTGCTCCTTTTCAGGGACTTGTTTATGAAGGACATGAGAGCCTTTGTAAGATTGCTTTGCAATTGTCAAAGCATGCCACGGACATTGGCTTACCATACCTGTCTTCCTGAGATACAGAGAAGATACAAATATCCCCATTTGACAGAAAGTAAACTGAAGACTCAGAGAGCTTTAGATGACATCATTTCAAGAACTGCAGAGAAAATTTATTAGGTAAAAAAATTTGAATGCACATCTCAGTATCCAAACCTTTCCATTCTCTCTCCTCCTATTCACTTTCTCAGTAAAATGTATTGTATTATTTTTTTAATTTTGTGGAAAAATTAGAATATTCAGTTGGAAAAAAAGGAGAAAGTAAGAAAAACACATAATTCCACCATTGAAAAATAAATACTGTAAACAGTTAAAAAGGTGGGGGAGATGTAAGCCAGGGAGGGGAGGGGCAGAAGGGGACCCAGAGGTTCAGGTAGCACTGCTAGTACACGGACTGACTAAAATGAATGAATAAAAAGAGTGAGGAAGACTTCCGGGAAGATGGCGGACTAGTAAGACACGGGAATCTTTTCTCCAGAAAAATAGCTAGAGGACAAGCGGAAACAGCCCTGAAAAAGATCTTCTAGGGTTTAGGACAGCAGGTGAAGTCTGCACACCACCCACAGGAGAGAGGGACAGAAGAGGGAAATCGCGACAACAGAACCGTGAGTTGCAAGTAGCAGCTTCTGCTGCTGCCAGCACCCTCCCCCACACTCTTCAGAATTCTCAGGCCTCTGGGCCTGCGACCACAGACAAAGGGGGCTTCAGGGATCTGCCACTCCCAGAAAGGGGAGAGAGAGGGACACAGCCTTAGGCTGACTCAGGTTCTGACCTGAAATTTGGGCTGCGGAGCACCACGGACCCTTCCTCACGGCGATTTGCCCTGGGAGCCTAGAAAGGACTGGAGAAATCGTACCATCCCAACCTCCCTCTCTTCTAGCCTGGACTAATTGTTGAGGACTCCATGGGAGAGGGGAGAGACAGCCAGGGGCTGACCCTGCTTTGGACTCCCGGGTTTGGTCTGCCCTGTCCCGAGAGCCCTTCCAGGCTGGGTGGGGCTGTGCCATTGTTTGCCTTGGAGCCTGCAAGGGGCTAAAGATATACAAACCTCCCAATCTCCTCCTCTACTAACAGGGACTGATTGTTGAGGATTCAGAAGGGAGTGGAAATATTTCCTAGCTGGGAAAAGGGGGGCGCTATGAGAGAAGTCTGGAGAACTGAATCACAGGGCTCTTAGCGCCCAGACTGGAAGCTCTATCACATTGATCTGGCCTGTGTCACAACAAATTGAATTGAGAGCTGCCAACAAGCGCCATCTCCTGGCAGACCAAGGAAGTGCACATAAGAAAATTAATAAGTAAGAGAGGCTTTTCCTGGCCTCTATAGCCTCCCTGCCCAAGGCCCTAGGAAACGACTCTACAACCAATTACTGGGTCCAGTGCCCAGTTTTGAGCAGCCAGCAGAACAATCCTAACAATTAAGGTTGAGCCAAAAATCAAAGAGATGTGGTAACTCACAGCCTCCTGCCACTAAAACCCCATAAAAGAGAAAGAGATAGAGCATATAAGTAAAATACAAACTAACCAGATGCCTAAGCACCAGCAAAAGATTATGAGCCATACTAAGAAAATAGAAGACATGGTCCAAGAAAAGGAATACAGCAAAGTCCCAGAAGAGATGCAGAATTTGAGAGAATTAATCAGTGAGATGAGCACAAATTTCCAAAATCAAATTAATGAGATGAAAGAGAATATAGTGAAAGAGACCAATGACATCAAGAAGTCATTGAGCGAATGCAAAGAAGAATTTGAAACACTGAACAGAAAAGTAACGGAGTTCATGGGAATGAAAGACACAATAGGTGAAGTCAAAAATACATTTGAAGCATACAACAGCAGACTTGAAATGATAGAAGAAAGAGTAAGAGATACTGAAGACAGAGCAGCTAAAATTGAAGAGAGAAAAGAACAGAGAGAGAAAAGAATGGAAAAAATTGAGCAGGGGCTCAGAGAGTTGAATGACAACACAAAATGCAAGAACATACGTGTCATGGGAGTTCCAGAAGGAGAAGAGAAAGGAAAAGGGGCAGAAAGAGTATTTGAGGAAATAATAGCTGAAAATTTCCCAACTCTCACGAAAGAAATGAACTTACATGTCCAAGAAGCACACCGTAACCCAATAAGAATATATCCAAATAGACCTATGCCAAGACACATATTATTCAGAATGTCAAATGTAAAAGATAAAGAGAAAATTCTCACAGCAGCAAGAGAGAAGCAAACGATCATGTACAAAAGATGTCCAGTAAGACTTAGTGCAGATTTCTCTTCAGAAACCATGGAGGCAATAAGACAGTGGTATGATACAATTAGGAAACTGAAAGAGAAAAACTACCAGCCGAGAATTCTTTATCCAGCAAAACTGTCCTTCGGTGAATATAAAGTATCCACAAACAGAAACTAAGAGAGTTTGCAAAAAAGAATCAACCTTTGCAGGAAATATTAAAGGAAGACTTAGAACCTGAAAGAAAAAGACAGGAGAGAGAGGCTTGGAGGAGAGTATAGAAAAAAGAAAAGCAGAAAGGATAACCAAAAGAGTAAAAAGAGAGACAAAAATAAGATGACATATGAAAACCAAAGAATAAAATGGAGGAAATAAATAGTGCATTTTCAGTAATATCATTGATGTGAATGGATTAAATTCCCCAATCAAAAGATACAGGCTGACAGAATGGATAAAAAAACATGAGCCATCCATATGCTGCTTACAAGAAACTCACCTCAGACCCAAGGATACAAGCCGGCTGAAAGTAAAAGGTTGGAAAAAGATACTCCACGCAAATAGTAAACAGAAAAGAGCAGGGGTAGCTATACTAATATCAGACAAAACAGACTTCAAATGCAAAAAAGTGATAAGAGATGTGGAAGGCCATTATATATTAATAAAAGGGATGATCCTCCAGGAAGATATAACAGTCATAAATAGCTACGCACCTAACCAGAGTGCCCCAAAATATATGAGACAAACTCTGGCAAAACTGAAGGGAGAAATAGACATTTCTACAATAATCGTCAGAGACTTCAACACCCTTCTCACATCATTAGATAGAACAACTAGACAGAAGATCAACAAGGAAACAGAGAACTTGAACAATATGATAAACAAGTTAGACCTAACAGACATATACAGAACACTGCATCCAAACTCAGCGGGTTATACATTCTTCTCAAGTGCCCATGGATCTTTCTCCAGGATAGACCACATGTTAGGTCACAATACAGCTCTCAATAAATATAAAAAGATTGAAATTATACAAAGCACCTTCTCAGATCATAATGGAATGAAACTAGAAATCAATAACAGACAGGAAAAAAGTAAATTTGCAAATGTGTGGAGACTGAACAACACACTCCTAAATATTCAGTGGGTCAAGAAGAAATTGCAAGTGAAATCAGTAAATATATTGAGACAAATGAAAATGAGAACACAACATATCAAAACTTATGGGAATCCCAGTGGGTTCCATGTAATATTTTGGGTAATCTAAGCACCTCTTAAAATATATGTATATATATATATATAAATAACATTTTTGTAAGCAAATACACATATATGCATATATATTTATATATCATTTTGCAAATGTTTGTATGTATTGTGAGAATTTTGATTTTTACCCATAATTAAAAAAAAAAAAAAAAAACTTATGGGATACAGCAAAGGCAGTCTTGAGAGGGAAATTTATAGCCCTAAATGCCTATATTAAGAAACAAGAAAGAGCTAAACTCAAAGATTTAACTGAACAACTTGAGAAACTAGAAGAAGAACAGCAACCCAATCCCAAAGCAAAAAGAAGGAAAGAAATTATAAAGATTAGAGCGGAAATAAATGAAAATGAGAACAGAAAAACAATAGAGAAAATCAACAAAACCAAAAGCTGATTCTTTAAGAAGATCAATAAAATTGACAAACCCCTCACTAGACTTACAAAGAAAAAAAGAGAGAAGATGCAAATAAATACAATCAGAAATGAAAGGGGGGAAATTACAAATGGCCTCACAGAAATAAAAAGAATCATAAGAGGATATAATGAGAAACTATATGCCAACAAACTAGACAACCTGGATGAAATGAACAAATTTCTAGAAACTCATAACCAACCTACACTGACACAACAAGAAATACAAGAACTTAACAAACCAATCACAATTAAGGAGATTGAATCCGTCATCAAAAATCTCCCAGCAAAGAAAAGTCCTGGACCAGATAGCTTCACAGGTGAATTCTACCAAGCATTTCTAAAAGAATTAACACCTGTCCTCTTTAAACTCTTCCAAAAATTTGAAGAGGACGGAAAATTACCCAACACATTTTATGAAGCCAACATCACCCTAATACCAAAGCCAGATAAAGATTTCACAAGAAAAGAAAATTACAGACCAATCTCTCTCATGAACATAGATGCAAAAATTCTCAACAAAATACTTGCAAATCGAATCCAACAGCATATCAAAAGACTTATACATCACGACCAAGTGGGATTTATTCCTGGCATGCAAGGCTGGTTCAACATAAGAAAATCAATCAATGTAATACACCACATTAACAAATTGAGGGAAAAAAAACCACATGATCATCTCAATAGATGCAGAAAAGGCATTCAACAAAATCCAACATCCTTTTTTGATAAAAATACTTCAAAAGATAGGAATAAAAGGAAAATTCCTAAATATGATAAAAGGCATATATGAAAAACCCACAGCCAACATCATACTCAATGGGGAAAGGTTGAAAGCATTCCCCCTAAGATCAGGAACAAGACAAGGATGCCCACTGTCACCATTGTTATTCAACATTGTGCTAGAAGTTCTAGTGAGGGCAATTAGACAAGACAAAAAAATTAAAGGCATCCAAACAGGAAAAGAGGAAGTAAAACTCTCACTGTTTGCAGATGACATGATCCTGTATTTAGAAAATCCTGAAGTATACACAACAAAGCTACTTGAACTAATAAATGAATTCAGCAAAGTGGCAGGATATAAGATCAACATGCAAAAATCAGTAATGTTTTTGTACACTAGTACTGAACAATCTGAGGAGGAAATCAGGAGGAAAATTCCAGTTTCAATAGCAACAAAAAGACTCAAATACCTAGGAGTTAATTTAACCAAGGAAGTACAGGACCTATATGCAGAAAACTTCAAAACAATGCTAAAAGAAATTTTAAAAGACCTAAACAAATGGAAAGACATTCCGTGTTCATGGATTGGAAGAATAAATATCATGAAGATGTCAATCTTGTCCAAACTGATTTATACATTCAATGCAATACCAATCAAAATCCCAACAGCTTACTTTACAAAATTAGAGAAGGCAATTACCAAATTCATCTGGAAGGGTAAGTGCACCCGAATAGCCAAAAGTATTCTAAAATAGAAGAGCAATGTGGGAGGAATTTCACTGCCTGACCTTGAAACATATTACAAAGCTACAGTGGTCAAAACAGCATGGTACTGGCATAAAGACAGACATATCGATCAGTGGAATAGAATTGAGAATCCAGAAATAAACCCTCACCTATACAGTCAACTGGTTTTTGACAAACCTACCAAGTCCACGCTGATGGGAAAAAACAATCTCTTCAACAAATGGTGTTGGGAGAACTGGATATCTATAACCAAAAGAATGAAAGAGGACCTCTATCTCACCCCCTATACAAAAATCAACTCAAAATGGATCAAAGATCTAAATATAAAAGCCAGGACCATAAAACTACTAGAAGAAAATGTAGGGAAACATCTTCAAGACCTTGTAGTAGGTCGTGGTTTCTTGGACGTCACACCCAAAGCACATGCAACAAAAGGAAAAGTAGATAAATGGGACCTCCTCAAAATTAAACACTTTTGCACCTCACAGGACTTTGTCAGAAGGGTGAAAAGGCAGCCGACTCAATGGGAAAAAATATTTGGAAATCACATATCTGATAAGGGTTTAATATCCAGGATATATATAGAGATGTTACAACTCAACAATAAAAAGACAAATGTCCCAATTAAAAAATGGGCCAAAGACTTGAATAGACATTTCTCCGAAGAAGAAATACAAATGGCAAAAAAACACATGAAGAAATGCTCAACATCACTCATGATTAGGGAAATGCAAATCAAAACTACAATGAGATATCATTTCACACCTATCAGAATGGCCACTATTAAAAAGACAGAACTACAAGTGTTGGAGAGGATGTGGAGAGATAGGAACACTTCTTCACTGTTGGTGGGAATGCAGGATGGTACAACCACTATGGGGGACTGTTTGGCAGTTCCTAAAGAAGTTGAATATAGACTTGCCATGTGACCCTGCAATACCACTACTGGGTATATACCCAGAATAACTGAGAGCAGTGACACAAACAGACATCTGCACACCGATGTTTATAGTCACATTATTCACCATTGCCAAAAGTTGGAAACAACCCAGGTGTCCATCAACAGATGAATGGATAAAAAACTGTGGTCTATTCACACGATGGAATATTATGCAGCTGTAAGAAGAAATGAAGTCATAAAGCATATGGCAACATGGATGAACCTGGAGGACATTATGTTGAGTGAAGCAAGCCAGACACAAAAGGACAAATACTGTATGAATGCATTATTATGAACCAAATATATTGTATAATATATTGTTTGATTAAAAAAAAAATTTACATGTATCCATTACATTTAATTGAGAAATGTATATATTTATTCATCTGTGTTTACTTTTTAGTTTTTAATTGTTTATGTTTTCAATTATTAAATGTACAAAATAAAGTTAAAAAAAAAAAAAGGTGGGGGAGAGTCCCACATACCCCACCCCCTCCCTTTCCCACACTTTTCCCCATTAACAACATCTTTCATTAGTCTGGTAGTTTTTTTTTTTAAAGAAACTTTAGATTACATAACTGTCACATAGAAAACATAGGGGATTCCCATATGCCCCAGTTCCTCCTCCTCCCACACTTTCCCACATTAACAATTTCTTTCATCTGGTACTTTTATTACAATTGGTGAACACATATTGAAGCATTGCTACTAACCATGGTCTACAGTTTACATTATGGTTTACACTTTTCATGGTGAAATTTTATAGGTTTTGCCGAAATGTATAATGGCTTGTATCTATCATTGCACAATCAGGCAGAACAATTCCAATGCCTCCAAAAATGCCCCATTTTATACTTTCTTCCCTCTCCCTCCCTTCAGAACATCTGGAGACCACTGACTTTATATCAATGATACTAGTTCTTTCATTGCAAGAATAATAATAAGTCTACTTTATTCCACAGTTGCATTCCCCCCTTACGTTTGTTCATTCCTCAATCTTGAGAACTGGGGGGTGCATAAAAGATAACAGGTCTTATGGTGTTGAAAGGCACAATGCAAAAGTGTTTTTTATTATTTTTTACATTTTTTATTATTTTTATTTATTAATATTTTGGGTTTGTTTGGGGGGAGGTTTTGTATCTCAGAAGGGTCACAACTGTGGCAGGAAAGGAACACCTGTGCAGGGTATGGGTGGTGGGGGACACGTGGGGACGGGTACACCTGGGACATGCCTTTATGGAATATGAATGTGTTCAAGTGGTCATGGGGTGTTTTCTCAGTGGGTGGAGACTCACACAATAACCAACAGAATATTGAATTCCCATCCTAGGGAGTCCTACATTCTCTAATAGAGTGGCAAGAATCCCTCAAGTACATGGGCAGTACCTAGTGAAGGACTGACCAATATGCCAGGCCCTTGATATTGATTCTTGTGCTTATGAACCTTGTTCTTGTGAAATTGAAACTTACCTAGTGTTATATATTGCTCAAGCGTTAACTCCAGTAAGCCTCCTTGTTGCTCAAATGTGGCCTCTCCCTAAACTAAACTCAGCATTTAAACTCACTACCTTCCCCTCCAGTATGGCACATAACTCCTGGAGATGAGCCTCCCTGACACCAAGGTATTATTACCAAACACCAACTAGCAATGCATTTGAAAAAAGGGGAAAATATTAAGTATAGATGAGTTTTATAGCTGAGAAAGTTCAAAATGAGTCAGGAGGTAATTCCAGAAGTTACGCTTATGCACGTCTCAGGAGGATCTCACTGACTGCTACAGTAAACAATGACTCAAGCAGGGGGCTCCTGAGGACTCTAGAGCCATCTGGACACTACAGGCAGGGCACCCTGTCAGTGGGCCTTACCTTAGAATATATGATAACCTATCTCCCCAATGTATCAGTTAGATTCAATTATAATTTTCCTACACATGGTTCTTATGCCCTTTTTATTTGAACCTCTAATTAGCACTGTACCATTAAATATGTGTCCCAGAGACAAAAATCTTCTGGCTGTTTACCTGCTAGTTGAGCTCTGAATCTCAGCAGAGTTGCAGCCCATACCTACTCTCCAGGTCATTGGACTTGCCCAGGACAACTAACAAAAGGATGATGATGGACAATGCCCATCTGAAAAAACTTAGAGTACCTATAACTGCAAGCAAGACAGTTCCATCCCTCTGTCCATGTGATCTAAGCCCTTCTCAATCAGAAGCAAAATGGGCATCACTATCCTAAACAATACACTCTTAAACAATCAGTGCTTCAAAGATGGAATTGCAAGAGAAATCCGTAAATATCTGTTGACAAATGAAAATGAGAAAACAAACTATCAAAACTTATGGGATACGGTGAAGGCAGTGCTGAGAGGTAAATTTATAGTCCTCAATTCTAACATTAAAAAGAAGAAAGAGCTAAGATCCAAGACCTAACTGCACACCTGGAGGAATTATGAAAAAAAAAAAACAACAACAGCAAAGTAATCCCAAAGCAAGCAGAAGGAAAGAAATTAAGATTAGAACAGAAATGAATGAAATGGAGGTTTTAAAAACATAAAGGGCAGCGGGTATAGTTCAGTGGTTTAGCACCTGCTTCCCATTTATGAGGTCCTGGGTTCAATCCCTGGTACCTCCTTTAAAAAAAAATAGAATCAACAAAACCAAAAGTTTTTTCTTCAAGAAGATCAACAAAATCGACAAACCCATAGTTAGAGTAACAAAGAAAAAGAGAGAGAAGATGCAAGTAAGTAAAATCAGAAATGAGAAGGGGGAAATTACCACTGACCATGCGAAATAAAAGAAGACAACACGAGCAACTTTATGTCAACAGACTAGACCACCTTGATGAAATGCAGAAATTCCTAGAACATAGGAACAACCTATACTGACCCTAAAAGAGATGGAAGACCTCTACAACCAATCACATACAAAGAATTTGAAACAGTCATCAAAAACCTCCCCAAAATGAAAAGCCAAGGATCAGATGACCTCACAGGTAAATTCTACTTAATTCATTCAAAGAATTTCTAATGCCAATCTTCCTCAGACTGTCCCAAAAAAACTGAACAGGAAGGAACTCTACCAAACTCATTTTATGAAGCCAGCATCACCATAATATCAAAGCCAAATAAAAATATTAAGAAAAAAGGAAAATTTGCAGGCCAATGTCTCTAATGAATATAAATGGAAAAGTTCTCAACAAAATACTTTCCCATCAAATTCCAAAGCACATCCAAAGAATTATACACCACGATCAAGTAGGTTTTATCCCAGGTATGCTAGGGTGATTCAACACCTTAAAATCAATCAGCATAATATACCACAGTAGTAAATTGAAGAAGAAAAATCACATGATTATCTCAATTGATGCAGAAAAGGCTTTTAGCAAAATACAACATCCTTTCTTGATTAAAAAAAAAAAAACACTCCAAAAGATAGGAATAGAAGGAAACTTTCTCAATATGGTAAAGTGCATATATGAAAAACTCACAGCTAACATTGTACTGAATGGTGAAAGACTGAAAACTTTCCTGCTGAGTTTGAGAAAAAAACAGAGATGCCCACTCTCTCCACTGTTAATCAATATTTTGCTAGTAGTTCTAGCTAGAGCAATTAGACAAGAAAAAAATAAATAAAAGCCACCCAAATAGAAAGAGGAAATATAACTTTTGTTATTAATTGATGATACAATCCTAACCTAGAAAATCCTCAAAAATCCACAATAAAGCTACTAGAACTATTAAATGACATCATCAAAGTGACAGGATATAAGATTATGTACCATAGCAAAATTTATAACATTGTCTTTTAATTTATTTGATACACTTATAGCACATATGACAATGACTCCATTAAGGTTGGAATGGAAAATAAACATTTAAGGTTTCAGGGGCACTACATATACATTGATAAAATATTAACATATGTTACTGTGAAAATTGGGTGTCATGTAATGTAATCCTGAGAGGAACCATTAAGAAATAATTTCAGAGTTGATTCATTTTGTTAATGGATAAATTTAAATTATAACTCAAAACTATTGAAATAATCTGAAAGATGGAAGGAAAGAGGGGAGGAACAAAACATAACTGAAAAAGAGCATCTTTGAATAAGGTTTTTCATAAGCTTTATAATTAAAATGGTGAAATATTGAATGATTCCTTCTACTTTTGTGAAAAGGCAAAGAAGCTAACTCTAACCACTTTTATTCAATTTTGCTGAAGGTCCCTGACATTAAAATAAGGCATTAAAAAGCAATAAAAACATAAAGATGAAGCAGCAAGAAGAAAAACTGCCTCCATTTGAAGATAACTTAATTTTTATGCAGAAAATTCTAAGAAATCTATGAAGCATATACTAGAACCAATTTGGTAAAGTGGCTGAATACAAAGTTAATATACAAATATCAATTTCATATTTATATCCTAGCAGGAAACAAGAGAATATGAAAACAGAAAATAAACATTTGCAATATGTTAAAACTTATGAAATATTTACAAATTCATTTATGAAAAGTTCTGCAAGACCTCATTGAAAATTATACAACTTTACTAAGAGGAATAAAAGAAGACTAAGTCAATATAAAGAGATTTAACATTCTCATGGGTTGGAAGACTATACATTGATTCTCCAAAAATTGGTCTATTAATTCAATGCAACTTGGATTAAAATTCTAACAGGACATTTTAAAAACCTGATTCTAAAATGTATATGGATATACAAACTATGGAATAGTGAAAGCAGTTTTGGAAAGGAAGAATAAAGTTGGGAGATTTGCACTGCATGATTTCAAAACTTACCCTAAAGCTACAATAATCAAGACAGTATGGTATTGGTGAAAGATAGACATACAGATCAAAGTTTTGGAAAAGACAGCCCACAAATAGATCCACCTTTTATGGTAAATTGTTTTTAGGCAAATGTTAAAGGTAATTAAATTGGAAAGGAAGTGCTTTCAGCATGTGTATACATTTGGAAAAAATGAACCATAAAACTTTTACCATATCATACTAGAACATTAACTCAAAATGTATCATAGACATAA
Organism: Tolypeutes matacus; assembly: GCA_026826555.1. Lineage (NCBI taxonomy): Eukaryota > Metazoa > Chordata > Mammalia > Cingulata > Chlamyphoridae > Tolypeutes > Tolypeutes matacus. Next base: position 42,494,359 of record JAKSZT010007815.1, on the reverse strand, counting down.
ATTCAAAAGAAAAAAATTATAAAATTTCTAGAGGCATATTTAGGAGACAATCTGAGTCACTTTGGAGTAGCCAAAGACTTCTGAGATAGTACACAAAATCACAAACTATAAAAAAAGTTACCTTGGACTTCTTCAAATTAAAAATATTTATTCTTCATATCTCTCTGGGGATTCCACTTGCATGTATCTTGGACCACTCAATGTTGTCCCACAGGTTTCTAAGGCTTTGCTCATTTCTCTTTATTTTGTTTTCTTTCTGGGCACCATATTATTTAATTTGTAATGCTTTGTATAAATCTTTTTGCACTTTTCCATATGCCATCTTAAAATAGTTCTTGGACTGTTTTAGTAAAATTTTGGCATTCTGTTGTAATTTTTAGCGCTAGATTTCCATTTGTTTCCTATATACAGTTTCTAAACTTATTTGTCTTGCTTTCTTTGCCAATATCTGACATAATTTTAAACATATGAAAAAAATGTATACTCTGCTGTTGGTTGCTATATTTTAGTTATTTCCCCTATATGATAAATTTTATCAATATTGTGATCCATATTTCGTACATTATAAAACTCAAAAATTAATGGCAGGCCATAGTCATCCTGCCATGGCCATTGCCTGGGCCTTTGCTAAACCATTGATGTAGGGCCATGGACCAGAGTTCTGGTAGGGTTGGCTGAATGGATGGGAAAGCCAGTTTGGAGCCCATGGTCACCAAGAATTGTTTTCTTTTAAAGTATAGTATATTTTCAGGGAATTGTGTTAAAATTCTTTATGAAAAATCAATTATTATTGTTTTTATTTTAGCTGAGAGTTCAGTTTCAACTTTACCCTAGCTATTAAATTTTTTAAAGTAAGGCAAATATGTGAGATAAGCTTGATATAAACATAAGAAACAATTGTAAAAACCATCAAGGGAAGGAGATGTAGCTCAAGTGGTTGAGTGCCTGCTTCCTACGTATAAGGTTCCACATTCGATCCCTGGTATCTCCAAAAAACAAACAAACAATTGGAAAAATCAACTCTCATTGGAGAGTAGATATAGCTCAGTGGCTGAGCACCTGCTTCCCATGTATGGGTTCAATCCCTGGTACTGCCTAAAAAAAAAAAAAAAATCAAGATCACACAAAAATATATATTTGTGTTAAAATTATATCTTAAGCCTAGGCTTACTAATAATAAGGTTTTGCCAAAAGACTAGAAACTTAGAAAAATAAATTAGAGGATTTCAGAATACCATGCTGTTACCTCTTTTATGAAAGCTGAAGGTGTTTCATAATTTCAGCAAAAAACCTGTACATGAGACACAGGGTAGGTGTGTGACACCATCCTGTGTCCTTATTTTTCTGCCAATGTTATAGTATAACTAGAAACCTAAAGTACTATGTTCTTTCAGAATTCTACATAGAAGCAGCATAGCATTTAAGGTGCCTGATGACATGTATCATCTCCTTTGTGGTAAAGAATTAACAAAATCCTTTAGACTTCTCTAAGGACAAATTTGTCCTAGGGTTACCTCTCTAACTCTGTTTCCCTGAAACCCTAGTAAAAGTATAATTTTAAGAGGTACTATGCAATATTGCTTATAATAAAAATAATCATTTGTAAAATACACCTGTATTAGAAGACCAATGAAGTAAAAATTCCTGGCTAAAGGCCATAGCTTTAGGCTTTCCTGAGTGCCACAGTTCTCATAACTGGAAACATCTCTTGAAGGGTCCCTGGAACTATACTTGACATGGTTATAAGATATATTACTTCCAATTAGGGACCTGAAGCTTTTCAGCTAAAATGGCTCCTCTGCATGTGCTATAACTTGGGATCGATCCAAAGATTAGTTCTTAGATGGCATGTGAAAACCTGTTTCCCACCAAAGAGAAATGCATGGTGCAACTCTACTGGCATGGTGCATTTCTCATTTAGGAATTCTTTTTAGTTGTTTTACCTGACTATTGAGTTATTAATGTTGTTTTTCTGTAATTTTATTTATTTTTATGTTTTTGATTCTTTAAATACAGGAAAATAACTTGTCCATTAATTCCCACATCTTAAATCTTTGTGATGCTGTTTCTGTTGAATGTTGTTTCTACTGTTCCCATATTTGGTGTTTTGTTTTCCTTTGCAATGTCATTATTTTTCCCTGTGTGATGTTTATTCTATCTGAATAATTATTGATAAATAAAAAAGACTTAGGATGAAGAACCTACTTCAGAAAAGATATGTGTAAGCTTATTGAAATCACCCAGAGGCACCCTCTGTCCTTGACCATCTAAAGGCAAGTTAAAGTCTTGTGATATGCTAGACTTCCAGGGATTCAAGTCAGTACAAGTGCTTTATTACTTTATACTTCCTCTTAATGTGAGGGCACACATGAGATACATTATACACACATCTCATCAGGACCTGTACCAGGCTTTGATATCTGTCCCCTTGCCCCAAAAGAACTAAATCTGCAGCTAACGTTTGTAGCTGTTGGTTCTGACTTGTCAAATTTCCTAAAGTGTAAAGCATTTTTGAGTGCTAAGTTCACTTCCCTAGGTTCCAGAGTCTGGTGATGCAATTTCAGATCACCCTGTAAGACATACTGTGATTTAAGATGTATTTTACATTTCATGAAGCTTTTTATAGTTGCCTCACAAAGGAGTTCATTAAAATTACCAAGACTTTCATAGCTGGAATAGTGTGTCTAAGTAAAATATACACATATGAGTGGAAGATTAGATTTGCACAATTATACACATATAACACCATATTTAATATGAAGTGTCCTTACTCCTACGATCCTTTGCTCAGATGTAATTTTCCTGATGAGGTCCACACTGATCACTCTCTGTCACTGATAGATCAATCTCCCTTACTCTATCCACTTTCTCTTTATCCAAAGCATTCTTCACATTCTAATATTCTGTATCGTTTCCTTGTTAGTTTTATTGTCTTTTCCTATGCTAGAAGATAAATTCCATAGGGAGACAGCTCTGTTTTTTGCTTATATTTCTTACTGTCTTGGAAAATACCTGAGTATTAGAGATAATATAATATTTTAAACAAATCAATTTTAGTGATACATATTAATGAAGCATAAAGTTCATCCAAAGTGTACAATCAGTGGTATTTGATATAATCACAGAGCTGTGATCTTCTTGTTTGTTTGTTTGTTTGTCTGGGTTTTTCTGTTTATTACTATTTTTGAAATAATGAAAATGCTCTAATGATGATTGAAGTGATGAATGCACAACTATGTGATTATACCAAATATAATTTTTAATTAATGAATGAAATGATTAATGCCAAGTGTTTTTTATAACATAAAGATGCAAATTGTATATGAAATAGTAAGAGGGCACAGGGAAAAATTTATGTGGTAGTCTTCACCACACCATAGTTAATTAAGACTCTCTATGGTAAATCATGATTTTAGGGGAGAGACAGTCCACTCCCTTGGAACTTCCTGAGCAGAATATGGCCTGACCATGAACAAGTCTCCCCAGGAACTTGCTCTTCACTGCCACATTGCCATTCAGAAAACTGGATTCTCCTTCTGGAAATATTTTGGTTTTTGGTTCACTCAGTCTGTAAGGAGTTCAGGAGCCCTATTCATTCTCCTATGGGAATCCAACTCTTATGACCTGACTTAGGAATTCACAGGATATACAAGGGGTCTCATCCTTTACTTCTCTTGGGACTCCTATGTACATGACCAGATAAAGAGGACAGGAACACAGGCCAGAATTTTGGGAGCCCATGAGCCAATGTCCAGCAAATAATTTTTCTGCAGTCATAGGTTTCCAGCATTTTTATCTCCTGTTCTACTTTATCATTTCCCCTCAGAACGTACCTAGTCAAAACTATAGTTATCAGGCTTATCACAGGATGAGCTGCTATTGAAAATGTTCACATTCTAAAAGTTCTGGAAGTAACATAACATAATGCAAAGAACTAATTTTGAAAAAATGCACTAATACAACATATGATCAGCAGATTAAGTATTTTTTCATGTGAACCAATTTTTGTTTCATTTCATTTCATTAATGGTAATTTGCAGTCATCTTCTGATTTACTGTTTGATATTGGAAAATCTACCCCCATATTTATAACAGCTCCACAACTGCAAATGATTTACAACAGTATTTTCACCACAGGTACACAATTTCCTTTCCTTGTATTTAAGTTAAATTATTACATCAAAACCAATAAAATAAAAAGCCACCAAACATTAAAATATCAAAAAAAAATTTTTTCTGTGAAGTACTGTCTTCAGAGCACCTTTAATCTCATTATTCCTGAGACTGTATATGAGAGGGTTCAACATGGGGATCACCACCATGTAGAACACAGGCACCACCTTGTTCTGGTCAGTTGAGTAGCTGGACTTGGGCATCACATAAATGAATGTAAGGGTCCCATAGAAGAGACTGACTGCAGTGAGGTGGGAGGCACAGGTGGAGAAGGCCTTGTGGCGTCCCTCAGAGGAGGGCATCTTCAGGATGGTGATGAGGATGTAGATGTAGGATACAGCTATGATAAACACTGTGACGACAATGATGGATCCAGAAGAAAATGAGGGAACAACTGCGGGAATGCTAATATCAGAACAGGAAAGTTTAACTAAAGGAGGAAAATCACAGAAAAAGTGATTGACCCGATTTCCTCCACAGAAAAATAAACAAAAGAAGGAAAGAGTAAAGGAGGAAGCATTGAGAAAACCACCTATGTAAGCCACAGAGAGTAACTGGACACAGACCTGTGTGGGCATTTTGGTCAAATAAAGCAGTGGGTTGCAGATTGCCACAAAGCGATCATATGCCATAGCGGCCAGAAGGAAGCACTCGGCTGTCCCAAAGAAGACAACTGACCCAAGCTGGATGGCACATCCAAAATAGGAGATTGTATTTCTATCCACCAGGAAGTTTACAAGCATATTGGGAGTGACAGAAGATGAGGAGCCTATGTCAGCAAAAGCCAAGTGACTCAGGAATAAATACATAGGATGATGCAGCTGAGAAGAGACTCTGATAAGAATGATTGTGCTGAGATTGCCAGATAAGGTCATGAGGTAGATGCATAGGATGAGCACGAAGAGAATGGCCTGAAGTTTCGGATCATCTGTTAAGCCCAGTAGAATGAATCTTGTCACTGCAGTGTGGTTGCCATCCACCAGGGAATCCATGAGACAGTGTCACTGGAATGAAAGAGAACCTGTGATGAAAAAAATTATATTAAAGAAGTTATGAATTTAATGGATTTATTTTCCTTACTACTTATAAGGAAAGTAATTGTAAATAAATATGTTATTCAAGCATTAGCGTGTATTTACAACATTGATGGGCTTATCTATATTTAAAAATTTGTTGTTAACCAAAATACAAAATTGTTTCAAATAATGTCACTATCATTTTTTATATTTTCTAAGTTGACTTTAGAGTTAAAGAATCAGGCCAAAGTACGTAATGAAAAGAACTGTTGAGTTTAACCAAAAAGAACCAAAATAAAATATGGTACATACAGATAATGTAATATTATTAAGCATAAAAAGGAAGGAAACACTAAGATGCTGCAGAATTCATGAACTTTGGAAACATTATACTGAGTGAATAAGTAAGATATTTAACAAGAAATAATGCACGATTTCACTTATATGAAATGATGTCTAGAAATAGCAAATTTGTACGCAGAAATAGAATAGAAGGTACCAGAGGAAGGTGAGAAGGGAGAAGAAGGGCTTGTTGCTTGGTGGGTATAGTGTGTTAGTAAACTTTGGGTGCTTTTAAATTTAAAAAAATATGTATAGAACTATGTAATGAAGATTTGAGTAATAGTTGATATTTGTTATAAGCATATTAAATAATAAACATAGGGTTAAAATTTATATATACTGCTAACTTGTTTTCCATTCAATAATACTTTCATTATTATTTTACAGATGAGGAAACTGAATCTGAAAGAGGTAGAAACTTGCACAAGTTAAATCCTTACCATGAAGACCAATACACTTGGCATTGGGTGGGTAACAGATTAGCCTTTAAACTTTCAGGCAGCTAATATTTAAAGGAGGTGTCTATTTGGTTACATATTCCACAATGTCTGTTAATTAACCTTTTTTTTTTAAAGGGGAAATATGATTGTTTTGATGCTAATTTCAAAAGGAATTTCAAATTACAGTTATAAATGAGGCCCACTATTGCAAATGTATTAAATACTTTTTAATATTTATAATTAAAAATATTGTTTTGTCAAATAATTTGAAATATCCATGCAAAAAATATGCAAAAAGCGTGATTCACTTTCAGGACATAATTAAAATAAATTTATTCAAACAATTTAAATAATTTTCTACTATAAAAATGTATTCTAATTGGAGTATTGTGAAATGAAATACTGTTTTTTAAATAATTGCAATTGAATAAAGTGTAGCCTGAAAAGTTAAGAAATTCACCCATGATCACCCACCTGGCAGCTGGGTTGACCACCTCCAAGCTTTCTGTCTTTATAGCCAGAGCTTCGTCCAGGTACCTTGTTTCCGGTGAAGCTAGAGGATTCAGACCTAACAAAATAAGCTTTTTACAGATATCATTACTAACAGTAAATCCCCCAAAATCACAAACCTTTGAATTTATTAACATTATAGTTGAGTGCTGACTTTAGATAGTGTTGAAAGATAATATGAGCGTCTGTCTTTGGGATAAATAAACAAGGAATCCTGGGTAACTTGATTATGCCTATTTATTCACATGACTCACATTATGGAAAAAAAGGAAATCAGGTAAACTTGCTTAAGAGCTGATGGCTGGATTTCATCTATTCCATTTCCACACTATGGCTTGTGGATAAAGAGAAAACCTTAGAGTCAAGTGTCCTGTAATGGTAAATAAAAATTGTTACAACAGATTAATTCACAAAAGCCAAAATCTTACCTCTTGGAATAAGATCTCATTCATCTTTCAGAAAAAAATCCAAAGTCATTGTGGTTATATAGCTATATTTAATTATTGTTTATCTTGGTGATAAGTCTCTGAAGACTGCAGAGATTCAAATGTGAAATCAAATGCACCATGGATCATTGACCCATTCTCAAGTGGCTATTGAGCTTTCAGTTCATACAAACACAACTAGTCTTTAAGGATTCTGTCAATTCCCAAGAAGTCAGATTATAAATAAACATTTTTGTTTTTTTCTATGTCACTGTTGATGTACTTTCATTATTATATTCTTGGGAAAATAATGTAATAAGTTATATCACAGCTAAATATTGGTTCAAACTCTACTTTTATATATTAGTTTAAGGAATATTAAACTTCAGATTCTTAGAAATATAATCTTAGCTTCATTCATTCAACATGTCCTCATTTTTAAAACATTTAGTAGTGATATATGTAAGACATTCCATTAGGTATCTTGGGAAAATGGACTAACCACAGGTAAAGTAGGATTTTAAATAACAGAATTATTTAAGCCAGGAACATAATGTATCTAGGAAACATTATAAAAATAAATACTTTGTAAGTTATGTAGATAAAGAACTGTAAAATAATAAGAGGTTTGCGACACTTCCAGGTAAGACTGCTTTTCCTACCACTTGCCTCAGAGGGATGACTTCTGGCATGTGGCTTATGTGAGTAGGTGGAAGAAAGTAGAAACAGGTGTCTTCAACCCAGTGGGACTCAGTCTCAATCCCTTGATAATCTACCTAAACTGATTTTTAAAAATTCCATCTCTCCCTCCTGATTTCTCCCAAGCATTATGCTTAACATTTTACATACATTATCTCACTTAATCCTGACAGTAATATGGTGAGCTAAGTATTTCTATTATCCTCATTTTGTAGATGAGAGGTCTGGGATTTAGGAGTTTAATATGCTTGTTCAGAGATACTCAACTAGTAAAAACAGATTCAGGTTACAAATTCACACCAGATTGAGTGTAGAATGTGTGCTCTTTACCACTTACTGCTGTTGGGTCACCTTTCAAGACTTAAATGCCTGCTGGTACTCACTGACACACACATAGTCCCTGATTTTGACTTTTCTTTCCCATTCCTCAGTACCCTGTCAAATTCCAAAAGCTGCCTGGGCCTACAGTCTGGTCCTGAACTTGAGGCCAATACTCAGGACCCTATTTCAATTGCCAAAGACCAACTTCTCTTGATCTTACCCATTAACTGCTCTCAAATATGTCCAATTTCTCTATTTTACCACTGCACACTGTACAGCTGCACTTCCATAAAACATCAGAGTGAGGTATGTATTAAAAGAATTTAATTTTATTCATTTTGTTGCTATGAAAGAGTTGTATGTGCTTATGTTAAATGGCTCATCAGGAAAAACAATGATCCAGAGATCCATTCTTTACAAATCCTAGCCCCAATGTCCAAGGGACTACATTGACTGGAAACTATTTCATGTTTTAGGGACCTCGATATCTCTAAATAATATACTTTATTAAAGAAAAATTAGTTTTTCCATCTTGTGTTTGTGCTGTATTCACTAGTTATTTAGTCTGAGCACAATTGAAACAGGGAGAAAGTCAGTGGTTTTTCCCAGGTCTCAAAGTATGTGTACAGTTTTTATTAGCTGAATTTTTATTAATAGGTCAGAACAGTAATATTCAATGAGTTAAATATCAAAGGTAAATAAGTTTTAATTCAGTTATCTATTATAAATAAGTTACTCAATTTTAGTCTAATAGAGAATAAATATAAACCTTAACCCCAACACATATTAGTTTCTTTAATTAAAAGTGATATAAATATTTTCTAACACTTATTCATATCTATATAACAAGATGTTATGTCTAGATCAGTTCATGTCATCTAAATTCTTTTGTTACTTGATTACTTAAAATTTTTTTAGTTTTAAGTAATTAATGAGTCTCTGATTGTACCTTTAAATTTAATCAATTCTGAATTAAATAATTTGTCACATAAAATTTGTAATTCCAGAGCTTATACTGTTATTGATTCAGAATGTTTATATATTCATCTGTTGACATTTTTAGACACCCCCTCCATTCACATAAACACACATGCACACATCTTTCTCTCTTTCTGTCCTTTCAGTATCACTACATTTTTTTAAATTTTTAAAATTTTATTGAAATATATCATTCATACATGAACATACATAAACAACAAGTGTATAGTAAAAGTTGTGAACTTATAATATAAACATGCATAACATCATAGAGGGGTCCCATACATCACCCCTCCACCAATACCTTGCATTGTTGTGAAACATTTGTTACAAAGTATGCAAGAGCATCATCAAAGTATTACTACTAACTATAGTCTAAAACCTACATTGGTGTATTTTTCCCCCAACCCACACAATTTTTAAAAAAATATATTTTTATTACATAGGTTGTGACCTTACAAAACAATCAGGCATATGTGTAGAATTCCCATACAACACCCCTTCACCAACACACCACACCGTGGTGGAATATTTGGTACAGATTATGAGATAATATAATTATATATAATTATATTATAATTGAGATTATTACCACCAACCATGGTCCTTAGCACACATTTGGCACACTTTTTTCATACTCCCCCATTATCAACACAGTACATCTTTGGCATTGATGCAAGAATATTACAGTATTGCTGTTAAGCACAGTCCATAGGTCACACCAATTGTTTCCCATGTTGCTCCACATTCCCATCACTCTGCAATAGTGATATATATCTTCTCTAGCACACAGAAGGACACTCTTGCATCTGTACCATCAACCAAAATCCTCATCCACCTCTGGGTTCACTGTGTTATTCAGTCCCTAGATTATTCTCTAGCTTTCTTTCAATTGACACTTACATCCCTAGACTACCCTTTACAGCCACAATCCCATTTATAAACCAGTTGCATTAGCTCTACTCACTATAATGTGTTACCATCAACTCTATCTCCACACTTTTACAGTCAAGTGAATTAAAACTTCTACATAGGACATCACCATCCCAGTCCCCTCAAGATTAGGGGAAGAACTACGGACTAGAGTGGACTTAATGGTATTCTGTTGTACACATATGGTGATTCTAGCAATGGAAGAAATTATAACAGTGAGGTGGAGCCGGTGGCCACTGGACACTTTCGGGGCAGAGAGGGGATGTGCAATTGAAATACAGGGGCTTTTTTGGGACTTGGAGGTTGTCCTGAGTGCCGTTGTGGCAATGGATGTAGGCCATTTTAAATCAGCACACACCATTCAGAACTGTGTGGGAGAGAGTGTGGTCTATGATGTGAACTGTGGTCTATGGTTGATGGCAAGGCCCCAGGTTGTGTAGGTCCATTGAGGGTGATGGGCCACACTTGTGGGAGATGTTTGTGTGGGATGTGGTGGGAGGTATGGGAGGTGGGGAACATGGGAATCCCTGCAGTTTCCGTGTAATATTTAGGTAATCTAAGCACCTTTATATATATATAACATTTTTGTAAGCAAATGCACGTATATGCATATATATTTATATATCATTTTACAAATATTGGTATGTATTGTGAAAATTTTGATTTTTACCCACAATAAAAAAAAAAGAGAGAGAGAATATAGGAGGTTCAAAGCAGGTAAATTGCCCAATATCAACATAAAACAAATTTACTTAAATGGATATGAAACTTTTAAAACATTATGATATAAGATATGTGAATAATTTAGTCAAGTGTACACATTTTTGGAAACATGCTAAATCGTCTAAATAATTGATAATCTTGTATTATGATCTTTGATAATCTTCATACCTTTTGAAATACACTTTCATACTTGGAAATTTTCTGGAGCAAAATAATCTAAATAAAAATTCATCTTAGATAAAATAAAAATAAATAAATAAATAAAAATTAGTTAAGTTTTTAAGTGAAAAGATGATTACCTTTCCACTGTCAATTGGGTATGTTTCAAAATTTTTTCTGATAGAGAACTGTAAATGTATTTTAAACTATTTTACTAGTTAGTAAATTTATCTAGAGTTCACTTTTGTTTGTATGTTAAATTTCATGGTCTAATTAAATTTATGGCTTTAAAAATAAAATTTAAAAAAACTTCTAAAAACATTAAGCATCAGTAGTCCTTCACAGCCCTACTTTTATCTCCTAATATTCTTTGCTCTAGGTTTTAACTCGATGCATTTATTCTTTGTATTCAGTTCATATTAATGAGACCATGCAATATTTGTCACTTAGAATCTGGCTTACTTCACTTAGCATAATGTCTTCAAGATTCATCCATGTTATCATATGTGTCCCAATTTCATTTCTTCTTTGTAGCATAATATTCCATTGTATGTATATACCACATTTTTTAATCCATTCATTGGTTGATGGACACTTTGGTTGTTTCCATCTTTTAGCAATTGTGAATAGCGCCACTTTGAACATCGGTGTACAGATGTCTGTTTCTGTCACAGTTTGCAGTTCTTCTGGGTATATTCTTAGTAGAGGAATTCCTGTATCATAGGCAGTTCTATATTTAGTTTCCTGAGAAACCACCAAACTCCCTTCCATCGGGGATGCACCATTTTACAGTCCCACCAAAGGTGAAAGAGTGTTCCTATTTCTCCACATCCTCTCCAGCATTTATTGTTTTCCATTTTTTGTAATAATGGCCATTCTATGCAGTCTGAGATGATTTCTCATTGCTGTTTTGATTTGCATTGTCAGCTACTGACAGTAAACTATAATTTGAGATTCTATTTTGTAAAACCTTAAAAATCTGTGTAATAAACATTTCATGTTCAATAATTTTACTTCAATTATAGAAAATATCTTATGACCCTCCCCTCCATTTAATAAGATGGGAATAAGGATATCTCGTCACTTCTCTTCAACTCTCTTCTCCAAATTTTACTTTCTGACTTGAGTCATCTGTCTCAAACTCAATGTTCTATAATTATTACTAAGTTTTACAAACTTTGTTTTCTGTTTCTAAGATATGTAAATAAATAAATGTATATACGATTATTACTAACTATTATTCACAGGAGAACTAGAGATTTTCCTGAGACTGTGCCCTTATTTGCTTTCTTCCTTTCCTGCCCTGCTTCCTCTACTCCCTTATTTTTTTCTCCCTAGGAGTCCCTCTTTAATAAATCACTTTAAAACAAATCCTCCTCTCAGAGTCTGCTTCTGGAGAATCCAATCTCAGACAACATCTCTGCAGAACACCAAATCAGAACTTTCTAAGTGTAATATAACCCACAACACCCCCTCAAAAATACAAAAATAGAACTATCATTTATCTCAATAGGTACTTTAAACATGCATGAGAATTGTATAAAGGAATAATAAAAATAATTCATACAGCAGAATTATTTATAGAGTAAATTATTGGGGTAACATTTTCCCTTCCCTCAACATAGTGTAAAGTGCTGTGAATAAGAGGTTGTAGTTTTGGGTTCCACACCACAATATTCACAGTCCAGATGTGGGGGCAGTTAATCACACAGGGATAACTCCAACCAATGACGGCTGCAATTCAGTGCATACACATTCTTCCACTTTATGTCACATGGAAAATTCTGGATGGCTATCTATGTGCTTCCCACATTTCCCAGTGGAATCAAGACACTATAGCTATGGCAATGACCTTGATCACAGTCCCTTGTCTTGGCTTTTCATCTTTATCTCTTTCACCCTCCCTACATCCTCGCTCTGCTGCTTGAATCTCCTCCCAAATGAACTACCTGCAGCCAAAACCTTGTCTCAGGCTCTGACTTTTGAGAAACTCAAACTGACAGAGATGCATCCCCATCCCCAAACCACATGACAATTAAATGGGTATCTGAGAATCATTCAGAATATTGTGTAAGCTCCAGAATATTAAGAACATAGGTACTGGAGACTGACCCAAGCCTGAAAAAGCCTAGCATTGAGAAGATGGCTGGATATTTAGTCAATATGGACTTTCCTGTAGTTTGTCTCTTAACCATTCTGAAACTCTAGCACTGTAGAAGACAGTGACTGCCTAAAATGTTAAGCAAGGAAGTATTAATGTGAGGAATTCCTCGAGATGTTGACTATACACTCCTGCCCTCCCTTCCTAGTATAAATTTCTGAGTCTGAGCTAGGCACAAATTGGCATTAGGGAAGGAGGGCAGCTGGTGTCAGAGAGTTGGATTTTAAATGAGAAGAAATTTAAACTTTGATATTAGACTGCAATCTTTAAACCAAAAAATGAGAATGCCAGTTAATACTTGAGAGTGACTAAAGCTATAGACACAGTGACTTTGAAGAAGCAGCAGAGAGAAAAAAATAAGTAGCCTTCTGCCTACATCCTATTCAGTTTTTTTTTTTCAGGAATTTTTACATTTTACTTATATAACAATAGAACTTTATCCTTAGCTTTGATTTATCATTGCTTATAACAGATATTATAACTTTGTTCCTCAATTTTATTTTTGTGTTCTCAATCAAATTTATTATCAATTATCTACATACAATAAATGTTTGTATAAATATAAATTTACAGGTGATTAATCTTAAAAGCAAATAGCAAGCACAACCGTAGATATATAAAAGAGTAATATTGCTAGAGTTAAATGAATGCCTATATAAGAAGATAAACTCAGTTGATTCTCTGGGGCCTAGTCCAGGTATAACAAGAGCCCTTCCTTTGTTATAAATCACTGAGAAAAGCCATGAATGAAATCTTGGAATTGTAAAGCTCACCTCAGTTTGGCCTCTGCTTGAGTGCTAGTTCAAATGTGCATGATTCAGCATGTCACAATAATATGGAATGGGAAATTTGGGTGTGCTCATTATGGGACTTTTAATATTTGATGGAGGTGATGGTGTTTCAGTGATAGGTGTATAATCAACAGCATTGAAGTGTGAGTGTGAACAGGGCTGTAAGGGAAAAGTTTGGGCCATCCATGATGCGAGAAGGAAAGCTAGAAAATAAAATTGGTATCTGTACAACTCAGTGGAATTTTGGGTGGCCAATTATTGTGGTTAAGAATACAATTATAAGAATGTTCTTTCAGAATCTATAACAATGGTATTTCACTAGTACAGGGTGTCAATAGTAGGGTGGTATGTGGGAGAAAATCATAACTTTATATGATATGAATGTATTCATGCTGTCATAGGTAGTTTTCTCAATAGGTAAAGACCCACACAGTAGACAACAAAGTATTAAACTCCTATCCTGGTGTCCTGCTACTTTCTCAAATTAAATGACAAAAATCTCTGAAATATGTAGGCAGTGTATAATAAAAGAAAGCAGGCCAATATGCCAAGCCCTTGATCTTAATGCTTGTACTTAGGAATCTTATTCTGTAAAAATGAAACTTAGCCTAATTATAATTAATGCCTAAGATTTACCTCCTGAAAAACCTCATTGTTACTCAAATGTTGCCAGATTCAGCAGATAAACTCACTACCTTTCCACAATATGGGACATAACTCCCAGGGATGAGCTTCCCTGGCACCAAGGAATTATTACCAAGCGTTAATCAACATTACATCTGGAAAAAGACCTTAACCAAAATGGAGAACCATTAAATACAAAAGAGTTTTTACAGCTAAGATATTTCAAAGTGATTTGGGAGGTTGTTCCAGAGGTTACGCTTATGCAGGCCTAAGCCAGATATCACTAACTGCCACAGTAAACAAAGTGTCAAGCAAAAGTTCTCCCAAGGGTCTAGGGATTCCCAGACACTATAAGCATGTTGTACAACCTCATGAAATCAACACTCCCTTGGTGGGCCCTATTTTGGACTATATGATAATCTATTTCCGCAATATAACAGAGTTAGAATCATTTACAATTAACCTACACATGATTCTTCTACCCATTTTATTTGAACCTATAATTATCACTATACCCATTAAATATATGTCTCAGAAACTTAAATTTTCCATCTGTTCATATTCCAGTTGAACCATTAATATCAGCAGAGTTGCAGTCAACACCTACTCTCCAGTTCTTCGGACTTGCCCAGGACAACTAACAAAATGATGATTGTGGCAGTTTTGCATTACTTATGAATTCCAAAAATAGATACTATATTATGTTTGTAAACTGGTCTGTACCTGGTTGTAATTAAATTATGATTAGGGCTTTGATTGGACCACATCAATCGGACCAAGGGGTTGGGGACTCACAGAGAAAACAACACAGCAGAGCAGAGGAGTGAGTTGGAGTTTTGATGCTGAGTTTTTAGGTGGAGCCCAGGAAGTGAACACATAGGAGAAGAACACAGAGAAATAAAGACAGCTCCTTAGACATTACAGAAGCCCTGGGAAGAGAGAAGTGTTCGCCTGATAGTCTACAGCTGGCCTTGTGGAGAGAGCACAGCAGCTGAGCCCAGAAAGAAATGGAGCCCTGGGAAGAGAGGAACCCTAGAAGCCTGAACTCTTGGCAGACAACGGCAGACATCTTGCCCCAACACGTGATAATAGACTTTGGTGAGGGAAGTAATTTATGCTTTATGGCCTGGTAACTGCAAGCTTCTACCCCAAATAAATACCTTTTGTAAAAGCCAACAGATTTCTGGTATTTTACATCAGCACCTCTTTTGTTGACTAATACAATGATGATGGATAAGTCTCATCCTAAAAAACAAGGAGTATCTACAACTGCAAGCAAAACAGTTCATGCCATCTGCCCCATAATCCCTAAGCCCCCTCTCAATCCAAAGCAGTCAATGTGGTCATCATCCCAAATTCTTCAAGATTGAGTTTTAAACAGGATGGAGGAGTGTAACTACAGACCAAAGTAGATATGTTGTTATTGTAGTTATTATCATGTGGTAATGGAAAAACTTGTTACATTGATATAAAGTAAGTAGTTACCAGAGAGTCTGAGAGGTGAGTGTGGGATAAATAGGTGGAACACAGGGCAGATGTAGGGCATGGAACTGTTCTGTACTATACTGCAAGGACAGATACATGACACTATACATTTGTCAAAGCCTATAAAACTATATAACACAAAGTGTAAACCATAATGTAAGCTATAGACCTTGGTTAGTAGCAATGCTTCAATATTGGTCCATGAATTGTAACAAATGTACCATACTAATGTAAGATGTTAATAATAGGGGAAAATGGGGAGGGGGGGTGGAGATGTCATACGGGCATCCTCTATACTTTTGATGAAATTTTTCTGTAAATCTAAAACTTTTCTAAAAATAAAGTTTATTATTACCAAAAAAGAATTTATAAAAAATATATTGTTGCTTCTTAATATATACCTATTAGGTAAAATAAAAGAAAGTTGTCCTGGACAACTCTGAAGAACTATGTCTATATAAGATCTGAGTGGCCATTTTTTTCCTTCTGACAAATATATTCAAGCAGAGCACTTTTATAAGATAAAATGGATGCTCAGCATTAGGACAAGTACCGAAAACGTGACTCTACAGGAATGAATGAAGAGAATTTTACGTGGTAAATGTCTCATATAAAAACATTATACTCCTTTTTTAAAACTTTATAAATACATATGATTTATTAAAACAAAAATTATAACATTGTCTTGTGGGATCTTTCATTCATATAGATCAACACCTGCAACATGTGAATAAGCAGGCATATAGGTGCAATGTCTCTGAATTTTACGTAACTAGGTAATATCATAACTCTATAAGGCCATATGTTGTAATCCTGAGAGAAATCACTAAAGATAATACAAATAAATATACCAAAAATGCCAATAAATTAAAATGGAATTTTAAAGATATTCAAATAATACAAACAAAAGGAAAAAGAAGAAGAGAGGACAAAACACAAGCAGATAAAGGACATCTGTGAAAACCTTCAGCTAACATCATTAATGGTAAAATATTGAATGCTTTTTCCCCTAAAATTGCAAAAAAGACAAGGAGGCCACTCTCAACATTTTTATTCAACATTTTAATAAAGGCCCAAGTCATTGAAATTAGAAATGTAAAAATATTTAAATGTAGAAAGATCAAATAGGAAGAAGTAAAAATGCCTCATTTGCAACTAACATAATTGTTTATATAGACAATTCTGAGGGATCTCTGAAATATACATGAAAACTAATTTAGAAAGCCTTCAGGACATAAGGTTTATATATGAAAATGAATTGTATGTTGGATACTTGGAACAAATTATAAAAAAAATAAAATAGAAAATCTATGTGAAATATGTCAAAAAGCATAAACTAATTAGGAATAATTTTGTGAAAAACATGCACGAACTCTCCACTGAAAATTAAAGAACCCTTCTGAAAAAAAATTAAAAACCTAATAAATGGAAAGAGATACACAATGTACATGGAGAGGAAGACCCAGTATTGTTAAATGTCAATTCTTCAAAAACTGGTCTACAGATTCATTGAATTTCCTATGAAAATTCTGGTAGGATCTCTTTTAGAAATTAATTTACTGATTCCAAAATTTATAGGGACATGAATACTAGCTTGAATAATGAAAACAATTTTTGAAAGGAAGAACAAAGTTGTAGTATTTGCTCTATCTAATTTCAAGACTTACCATAAACCTACAATCTTTAAGACAGTGTTGTTTTTGTGTGTGGTTGTATTGGTATATTTGTCAGAGGAAAAACAAGTCACCATTCAGGTCTTTTTTTTTTTGACAATTGGTTCTTTCATTTTACATTATATGTATATATTACAAAGGAATAATTTATTTTTACATTACATACTTTTGATGAAACTTTTCTGTAATCTAAAGCTTCTCTAAAAATAAAGGTTATTATTACAAAAAAAAAGTTTTTTTTAAAGAAAATATATGAGTATGTGGGATCTTTCTTGAGTGAGGGGCATTGTTTTTATCTTTGTTAGAGTGTTACATGGGTATATACATTTGTCAACCCTCCAAACATTACACATAAGATTCATGCATTGTATTATCTGTAAACAAATAAAATATTGTAACATTTAAAATCTACTTCTTCACCCTCTCGTTTAGAGGTGGAGTGGGCATCACCATCCCAGAATCCTCAGGATTGGGGAATGAACGATGGACTAGAGTGGACTTACTGGTATTCAACTATAGACCTATTATATCATTGATGTGGAGGCAATGGCCACTGGAGGTTCTGAGGTCAGGGAGAGGGAAAACAGGTGTAATTTGGGGGTATTTTCGGGACTTGGGAATTGTCCTGAATGGCATTGCAAGGACAGATACAGACCACTATATATCTTGCCATAACCTACAGAATAGTGTGGGAGACAATGTAAACTATAACCCATGCTTAGTGGCAATGCTCAAAAATGTGTTCATTAATTGCAATGAATGTAACACACTAATGAAGGATGTTGTTAATGAGGGCAAATGTGGGTGGTGTGGGGAGCAGGGCATGTGGGAATCCCCTATATTTTTTAAGTAACATTTATGTAATCTAAATATTTTGAAAAAAATCCAAAAAAATATTTTTAAAGATACAAATTTTTAAAAATCTGCTGTCTGGCACTTTAGTGGGCTTTCGGAGGGAGTAAAATTGAATGCATGTATTCAATCTACCATCTTTATACAGAAGTCCCTGCTACACTATGAATTT
Organism: Tolypeutes matacus; assembly: GCA_026826555.1. Lineage (NCBI taxonomy): Eukaryota > Metazoa > Chordata > Mammalia > Cingulata > Chlamyphoridae > Tolypeutes > Tolypeutes matacus. The sequence continues at coordinate 42,475,882 of JAKSZT010007815.1, read as the reverse complement.
TAGAATTGATTTGAAATTCTCTGAAAAGATACATTTGAGATCTTATCTAGAATTACGTTAATGCTAGAGATTAACGTATTGAGAATTGCCATCGTTATTATGTTGAAACTTCCTAATCCAGAGCATAATACCTATTCCCATCATTCATGCTTCTTTTTGGATTTCTGGTAATTTTTTGGTTGCAAATTGAACATTGCAGATAATAATTGTACTGATTCTAGAATCTTCTGAAGATTGTTGGTTTTATGTTGTAGTGGATAGCTATCTTTGCTGCACTTAATCACTTTCTCTGACTTGGTTTCTAGCTGATAGTACTTTCTTCAGGTCTTTCAGCTCCAGATGCATTTTAGTTTGTTTAGATGTTTTGTTTTGTTTTTTTTAGTTTGGCGTGTTCATTTTTTCTGCTTTTGACTCCAGGCACCCACCAAATTTCCAGCTGCTCTTCCAGTCCCAAGCCTTCTTCTAACACTTCGAGCCATGAACATTTCAGCCTTTCTGCATCCAAAGTTGTGCTTGGGTTCAGGAACTCATTTGGTCAAAAGGAGAGCAAACTCATCACCTTATCTTAGGCAATCTTGTCGTTCATGGCTGGAGTCCTTTCTCATTACCCAGAGCTGTTTCCTCAGAGTTTTTTGCTCTATCCTATGCTTGCATAATTTTGTGGTAAGCCTGGGAATTGGGGAGAGTTTAGGCTTCTATTCATTTTCTTCTCTCTCCTTCCTGGGAATTACTCTCTGAATTTCCCGCCATGCTATCATACCTGAACTCCAACCTCTGCCAACACCAGCTTACAAAGCTGTGGTTTTATTTCTCATTGGTCTGTGCAACTTGGGAGTGCTCTCAGGCAAAAATCCTGCAAATGTACAATTCTTATCCATTGCCATTGCTATGTAAGTGAAAACAATTCTGAGGTTTCTCCTTGGTTTTTATTGCTATCCAGTTTCTTCTCATATTTTTTTAAAATATTTTGTCCAAGTTTTATAATTGTTGCTTGAGAAAGGTTTCATCTCACTGCTTTATACCACTATTTCCAGTAGCCAAAATTCTTGTCATTGAACTTTTAATTTGCATTCTCTGTATTGTAAGACACTTAAATTCATTGACCAAACGAATTAGTCTCTTGTGAAATATTTGTACATACGTTTTGCCTATTTTTCTTTCAATTTGTCTTTCTTCCTATTGATACGTATGAAATACCTATTTGAGGCATTTTGTAATTATTTATATGACTAACATTTTCTGTCACTCTGTGACCTGCCTTTTAACTTAATCTTTTTGTATAAAGAGTGCTTATTTGTTTAATATATTTAATCAGTAGTTTTCTTCAGAGGTAGAAAGTTAGCTTTTGGTGTAAGATACATTTACCTATTTTCTCCTAGAGTACCTTTAAAGATATACTGTTTTTTATCATTATTCAGGACAATAAATCACCTAGAAATATTTCTACATATAGTGTGAGTTAAAAGTCAGTCTGTTTTTTTCCATTTGCTTACCCAGTGAGTCCAGCATCATGTTAAAATATAGTTCCAACTTTATCTTAAATTCAATAACAATGTAAGTATGGCTCTGGTTCTAGTTTCTCTAGTCTATTTGACTGGAATATTTATCTATATTTGTACCATATCCACACATTCTTAAATACTGTTTTCTTTAACTAAGTTTTGATACCTATAAGACATCTTATAGAAGAAATCATTTTTGTTCATCCAGACTTTTTGGAAAAAATAATTTTAGAGTCATCTGGTCAAGTTCCAACAAAAACAAAACAAAAATAATTATTTTAAGCATAACTGTATTAATTACCTAGGTGAATATTAGAAGTGTTGACATATCCTAAAATAACCAATGAAGAGAAAAGAAACACACTGAGTAAATTTGTTGGCACAGTGAAATTTTCTGGTATGAAACTATAGTTATATTTCATAACTAATGAGTTATTATTTTTTAGTTTCTATAATTGTACTTATTTCAAATTGTCTTTTTTTCCCTTTTAATGCAGTAACATTATCTGTTAATTCCCGTGTCTTAACTCTTACAGATTCTATTTCTATAAATAGTTGTTTCCACTAGTCTCTTTTTTTCCTGTTGCCCTGGTCATTAGTATTCACTGAGTGATGGTAACTGTATTTGAATAATGAGTGTTAGGAAAACTAAAGGCTTGGGATGACGAACATTGTCCAGACAGGTTGTTTGCTTATTCTAGTCACCTTGAAGCACAATCTGTTTTTCATCATAATCCAAGTTCAAGGCTTGAGATTCCTAGACCTCTAGTGATGCAAATCTGTACAAGGGCTTACTTAACTCAGCCGTAACCTTGCCCTGAGTCTTTGTGAGATATATTATTCAGAATTCTCACCTGAACAATACCTAGGATTTGACATCTCCCCAAATAAACACTAAATCCATGGACCAGGTTGATAGCTGATCCTCCGCATTTGTCATATCCTTCAAGGCAAAAGCATTTTTGAGTGCTCAGCTCACTTCTTTAGATTCTCAAACATTCTGGTAAGGAAATTCCATTTTATCCTGTAATCTCCAATGTGATTTTTTTTTTTTTTTTTAGGAGGTTCTGGGGTTTGAACCCAGGACCTCATACATGGGAAGCAGGCACTCAACCACTGAGCTACATCCACTACCCAATGAGAGTTGTGTTTGTTTGTTTGTTTGTTTTCTTTTTTCTTTTCTTTTTTAGGAGATACTGGGAATTGTACCAGGACCTAGTACATGAGAAGCAAGCGTTCAACCACTATATCTGCTCCTCTCTTATGTGATTTTAAGGTGTATTTAACATTTCATCATTTCTTTTTGTTTTACTCATGATGGAACTGGTTAAAATTGCCAAACATATCATTGTTGGATCAGACCCTCAAAGGTAAATTATACCCATACGAGTGGAAGACTTGATTAGCACAATTGTACACAAAAGGCACCATAGACAACATGATGTGTCCTCACCTCCTAAAATACTTCACTCAGATGTTATTTATATCTGACAACTCCCTTCCCCTAGTAGATCATTCTCTCTTACTCTATCCTGCTTTCTCTTTATGCATAGTACTTATCACCTCCTACTAGTCTGTATCACTTACTTGTTAGTTTATTGTCTGTCTCCTATGCTAGAAAATAAATTTCATGAAGGCAGACATCTCTATCACATATTTCTAATTGCCAAGGATACTGCTTGGAACATTGGAGATAATATGATTTTTGAATGAATGAAAGAACAAATGAATGAATTAAATAATGCTATAATGTTGTATATTTTTGTTTGTAAAAAGTGATGCAAATTGTGTCTAAAGCACCACAGAGAGAAAGGGGGAAATTAATGAAGTAGTTGTGAACAAGGTCTATTAGGCCTATCCAGGACAAGTCACACTTTCAGGGTAGAAACAATCAACTACCTTGGGCTGTCGCAAGCAAAATGTGACCTAACCATGAACAAATCCATTCAGGGCTTGTTACTCACCATCTCAATGTCATCCAGTAAACTGGATTCTCTTTCTGGAAATTGTTGCTTGTTTTTGTCCTACTCGGGTCATGAGGAATTCAAGAAGCCTGCTCATTATCAATAAAAGAAGTCATCTTTTCTGATCTTGAGGAATGCACAGTATAGAAGCACATTTCATCCTCTTCTTCTCTTGGGAACTCCTATATCCTAGACCAAAGTCAGAGGTTCAAAACACAGGCCAGAATCTTATAGGTCCAAAAAGTTTATTATCAGCAGATAATCTTTCTACAAGCAGACAATATCGAAGAATTTTACTTTCTGTTACATTTTGTCTTTTCCACTCACAATGTACCTAGTTATAGCTGTAGTTATCAGGCTTTTCTCAGGATAGTCTGCAGATGAAAATGCATACCCCTTAAAGTTATGAAGGTACTTAACTAATTTTAACTAATTTTCCAAAATATATGCATACTACTTTAAAAGGATCTCCAGCATATTAAATTTTTTCAAATGAAGCAATTTCTGTTTCTTAATGAAAAATTTCATTTCATTTTTAAGTTCAGCCTCTGATTTATTATTTTATATTAGAAAATCCATCCTTATATTTTTTAGAAGCGCCACACTACATAACGATATACAGATATATGTTAACCACAGGAACTCAAATTTTCTGACATTTATGTTACATTATTGCAACAATCCCAACAAAATTGAAGGTTTCATTAAGAAAATATTTTTCTTCCAAGCTCTCTCTTCAGAGCCCCCTTAATCTCATTATTCCTGAGACTGTAGATGAGGGGGTTCAACATGGGGATCACCACCATGTAGAACACAGACACCACCTTGTTCTGGTCAGTTGAGTAGCTGGACTTGGGCATCACATAAATGAATGTAATGGTCCCATAGAAGAGAGTGACCGCAGTGAGGTGGGAGGTGCAGGTGGAGAAGGCCTTGTGGTGTCCCTCAGAGGAGGGCATCTTCAGGATGGTGATGAGGATGTAGATGTAGGATACGGCGATGATAAACACTGTGATCACAATGACGGACCCAGCAGATAATGAAGAAATAACTATGGGAATACTAATATCGGAACAGGAAAGTTTAACTAAGGGGGCAAAATCACAGAAGAAATGATTGACCTGATTTGATCCACAGAAGAATAAAGAAAAGAAGGAAAGAGTATACGAAGAAGCATTGAGAAAACCACCTATGTAAGCCACAGAGAGTAACTGGACACAGACCTGTGTGGACATTTTGGTCGAATAAAGCAGTGGGTTGCAGATTGCCACAAAGCGATCATATGCCATAGCAGCCAGAAGGAAGCATTCAACTGTCCCAAAGAAGACGGCTGAGCCAAGCTGGATGGCACATCCAAAATAAGATATTGTATTTCTATCCACCAGGAAGTTTACAAGCATATTTGGTGTAACAGAAGATGAGTAGCTTATGTCAGCAAAAGCCAAGTGACTCAGAAATAAATACATAGGATGATGGAGCTGAGATGAGACTCTGATAAGAATGATTGTACTGAGATTGCCAGATATGGTCACCAGGTATATGCATAGGATGACCGTAAAAAGGATGGTCTGAAATTTCGGATCATCTGTTAGTCCCAGTAGAATGAATCCTGTCACTGCAGTGTGGTTCCCATCTACCCGGGATTCCATGAAACAGTGTCACTGGTATCAAAGAGAATTCATGAAGAAAAAATTATATTAAAGTAGTTATGAATTTGTTGGTTTCATTTTCCTTAGTACATATTTGGGAAGTTATTATAAATAAATGTATCATCCAAGCATTAGTGCATCAAGCAATGATATGTATACTTGTTTCAAAATTGTTTTTAGCAGAAATGCCAGAAATATTCCTTCAAATCATGTTGTTATTTGTTTTCATATTATATTTTTTCAAAAATGTATTTGAAATTCCTTTAGAGCCGAAGAACAAAAAATATAACTGATGAGAATTAAAAAAAAAAAAAAACTTGGTTTAGCAAAATAAATAATATATATTGTGTTTTGTAATTGTGTAATGAAGACTTGAGAAACAGCTAAATTTATTATGTGCTCACTAAATGATAAGCATATGGCTAAAATTTTATAGTAGTAACTTGTTTTCCATTCAATAATGCAGAGTACTTTCATTATTATTTCAAGAGGAGGAAACTAAGTCTGAAGAAGCTTATACAACTTGCACAAGGCTATGCAGCAAGTTGTGCGTCTTGGCAGTCTGACTGTGAACAATTTATTTAGCAAATATGTTATAATTCTAGTTAAGTAATACTTACATGAAGTTCAATAAACTTGGAATTGAGTAGAAAACAGATTAGCCTCTAAGTTTTCTAGTAGGTAATGAATAAAAGAGATGTGTAGTTAGTTACATATCTCAGTTAAACAAGACTATTGTTTTAATTGTTCTTGATATTAATACCAGAAAGGAATTCAAATTTTGGCTATGAATCATATCATCTATTGTAAGTTTATTGAATATATTTTAATATTTTTATTTTAAAACATTATTCTTTTATAGATTAGAATGAAATATCAATGTAATGACTCTGCAAAAACCATGATTAATATTCAGCATGCAATTAAAATAAATTTATTAAAACAAAGCAATTAATTTTCTACTGTACGATGTATTCTAATTGAACAATAGAGGATGAAATAATATTATTTTTACAGGATATACAGTTGAATAAAGCATAGCATAGAAAGTTAAAAATTGCCAAGTATTACCCAGCTAGTGGACAGGTGACTTTCATCTACAAATTTTCTGGCTTTATATTCTGAGTCTTGTCCAAGTGTCTTATGCACGAAGTTAGAGCATTCAGACCTGTTAAAAAGTGAGTCTTTCGGCAAAGATACTTACAAACAAAAAATCACCAAGACATCTCAAAACTAGTGGATTTCTTAGTATTATTACTAAGTGCTGAGTTTATATGTGTTGAAAGACTATATGAATTTCTGCTGTTAAGAATAGATAAAAAAGGAATCCTTGTAACTTTGATTATGCCTGTTTATTAATATGAAGCAGATTGTGGAAACAGAGTAAGTCATCTCAAGGGACTTTCACATAGATTGCAAATTACCCCTCCCTGTTTCCCTGCTATGGCTAGTAAGTATAAAGCCCCCCTTAGAGAGTAAGTTTTCTCAAATGGTATGTGAAAAGCAATAGGTTAGACTCATTCCCAAAAGCCAAAATCTTACCTCTTGTAATAAGACCTAGTTAACATTTAATAACAAATCAGAAGTTATTTATAGCAATCGTTCTTTGTTGTTTGCCATTGAGGATAAATCTATGAAGATTCTAGACAGTAACGTGAATTCAAAAGCACCATGGATAATTATCACAATTCCGAGTGGATATTTAGCAATTCAAACACACCTAGTCTTTAAGGATTTTGTCAGTTCTCATGTGATCAATTTATTCCTTTATTTCTTTCAAGGTATTTGTGCATAGTTCTATAACTTTCATTTAATAATTGTTGGGGAGAATACTATAACAAATTGCCTTATATCTAAATACAAGTTCCCAGTTTACTTTGAAATTTCTAATTACAGAATGCTCAGTACCAAACTTCAGGCAAAAGTCAACGTTATCTTTACCCATTCTTTATATGTTCATTGATATGTATTTTGTATTGATCTCTATAAGACCCATCTTTAGGTATATGGGAAATATGGAATTTAATGTAAAGTTGAATTTTAAATAAAAAATTTTAATGCAGAAACATCCTTCTCCTGTCCTTCATAAGAACAACTTTGGAAGTCAATCTCTGTGCTTCCCACCTGTCACAGTGGAATAAAGCCACTGATGCTCTACCAGTGACCTCTTTCACACACCCCTTGTTATTGCCTTTTCCTTCTTGTCTGTCTCCTCCTTCTTCACCACTTATTCCTAGGATCATCTCCCAAATAAACAATCTTCAGCCAAATCGTGGTCTCAGCCTCTGCCCTCTGGGAAACTCAAACTCAACTAAGTCAGAGATGCATTTCCTCACTCCACCTCCAATTACAAGATAATAAAAATATCTGGGAAACCCTCAGAGTTTGTTGTGTAAGTCCTAGAATATGAAAGACATAGAATATGAAAGACTGGTGTCTGTCTCATGCCTGAAAGAGCCTAACACTGAGAAGAGGATTGGATCTCTAGTCAAGTACAGCCTTCACTGTTGCTTACCTCTTGGCCCTTCTACAACTATAGCAGAGGAGGAGCCAAAGGCAACTTAGTAGGGAAAGGCAAGATAATATTTAATATGAGGAATTCCTGGAGATGCTGAGCATGCCCTCCCTTCTTATACAAATCTCTGAGCCAGAGCCAGACATAAATTGGGTGCTAAGAAATGCCATCTGAGAGATGAATTGTTAAGGGATTGAAGATTTGATTTTAGATTGGTTTGGGGTTTTAAAACCTGAAATGAATGTTAAAATAATTAATAATGGTCCAGAATCTGTGGGACATGCCCATAATTTCATCTGGAGACAGAAGGAGTTGTTAGAGAAGCATTGAAGTGAGAACAGTGAAGAAAAATAAAGTTGTCTTTTTCCACCATAGTACTGAATCTTTTTTCCAGAAATAGTTATATATTATTAGAAAAGAGCTTCACGGCCATTTTTTGTTCTAAAGAAGAAGTCAAAGCACAACACTTCTGTTAAGTGAAATGAGACTTACTCAGTGGTTCCAGGCAACAAGGCATCAAGGGAAGAATGATAATGATTATCTCTGATCTGTAGGAATTAATAAAGAACTTTAAAAATTGTATTGTCTTAGTTTTCCTAGACTGCTACCACAAATACCACATGATCGATTGGCTTAAACAAAAGGAGTGTATTGGCTCAAGGTTGTGAGGCTAGAGTAAGTCCTAAATCTAGATATTGGAAAGGCTTACTTTATCCCCAAAGTCTGTGGCATTCTGGGTCTTGCTTGCCAACAGTCTTGGGGGTTCTTTGGCTTGGTGTCATATGGTGATTCCACTCATTTTTCTTCCAGGTTCTTTCTGACTCCTGCTTCTGGCTCCTCCCCATGGCTTTCTATCACAATGTCTACATTTCTTCTGCATATAAAGTACTCCAGGAATACAGATTATGCCAAATCTTATGCTCATTCAGTTGAACCACACCTTAATGAAAAATAAATCTTCAGGAGAGCCAAGATAGATAATCAGGGAGCATCAATGTGCACTCCTCCTCCAGAAACAGAAGGGAGACAGGCAGACTTGCCAGACATAAGGGAAGCAGCTGAGTCATGGGGCAATTGGCACAGGCAACCAGTGAGGTGGGGCCCAGCTGGGTTCCAGGGGAGCAACATGGCTGTGGAGTAATCAGCACAGGCAGCCAATAATGGGGGTGCCTGGCCAGATGTCAGTGGCCTTTTTCCCTTTTTTCTTTTCCTTTCTTTTCTCCTTTTTTCTTTTCCTTTTTTTTTTTATCAGTTAAACATGGATAATTCTAAATGTTTAGAATATTTGGAACCAAGTATCAAAGAAGAGCCTTAATACAAGTATCAGTAAAATCCTAGAAAAGAGAGAGAAACCACCAAGAGAGTTAATCCATCAAAATAAACAAATGCCTAGACATCAGCAAAAAAGTTACAAGCCATGTTAAGAAACAGGAATATATGTCCAACTTAAAGGAACAAAGTAAAGCCAGAGGAGACACAGAATTTGGAAGAACTAATCAAAGATGTCCACACAAATCTCCTAAATCAATTCAAAGATATTAAGGAAGAGATAAAGGATATTTAGACAACACTTGGTGAGCATACAGAAGAAGTTATAAACATACATTAAAAATGGGGAGAATGTAGAAGTGAAGACTATCAGAAAGAGTGACCAAAAGCATAAAAAGACAGACAAAAATAAAATATGATATATGAACACCAAAGGATAAAATGGTTGAAGTAAAAATGCTATTACAGTGATAACATTAAATGTTAATGGATTAAATTCCCAATAAAAATATCTAGTCTGACAAATAGATTTTAAAAACTATCAGCCATCCAAATGCTGTCTGCAGAAGAACTCAACTTAAATTCAAGGATGAAAATAGGCTGATAGTGAAAAGTTGGAAAAAAAGATATTTCATGCTAACAGTAATCAAAGGAGAGTAGTGGTAAGCTGTGCTGGTGCTAGACAAAACAGACTTCACATGAAAAAGAGTGATAAGAGATGCAGAAGGTCATTATATATTAATAGAAGGGACAATCCACCAGGAAGGAGTAACAGTCATAAATATCTATGCACCTGAACAGGGTGCCACAAAATACATGAAGAAAACTGGCAAAACTGAAAGGAGAAATAGATGTCTCCACAATAGTAGTTGGAGACTTCGATGTGCCATACCAATAGATAAAGCAACTAGACAGAAGATCAACAAAGAAGCAGAGAACTTTATCAATATGATAAACCAGCTGGTCCTGATGCACATATAAACACTGCACCCCAAATCAGATTATACATTCTTCTCAAGTTCTCATGGATCTTTCTCCAGGATAGACCACAAGTTGTGTCAAAAAAAAAAAAAAAAAAGGACTATAAATATAAAAAGATTGAAATTGTACAAAGCACCTTCTCTGATCAAAATGGAAGGAAGCTAGAAATCAACAACAGGAAGGAAAGGGAAAGTTTGCAAATATATGAAGGACAAAGAACACACTCCTAAACAATCAGTGGGTCGAAGAAAAATTGCAAGAGAAATAAGTAAATATCTCAAGACAAATGAAAATGAGAACACAACTTATCAAAATTTATGGGATACAGTGAAAGCAAAAATGAAAGGAAAATTTATAGCCCTAAACACCTATATTAAAAAAAGAAAAAAGAGCTAAAATTAAAGTCCTAACTGATCACCTGAAGGAGCTAGAGAAAAGAACAGCAAATCAATCCAAAAGCAAGCAGAAAGAAAGGAGTAACAAAGATAAGAGCAGAAATAAATGAAACTAAGACAAAAAAAAAAAAAAAGGAAAAGAGAAAATCAATATACTCAAAAGCTGGTTCTTGTGTGAATATTCTCGCTGTCCTGATTTTGTGATAATAAGGATAGGCTAAACATTCGCTATATTAGAAACCATGCATGTGTCCCCAGACCTAGTTTTTCTCCCTATGTCTAGTTTTTGGAATGCTAGTGATAAACTAAGCCTGATTTATTATATGACCATACTGTATGGGAAAAAAGTGTAACTTTGGGTATCTGTGGTCAACCTTAAGAAATATAGCAGGAGGACTGATCGTGGCTCGGGTGGTTGGGCATCCATCTCCCATATGGAAGGACCTGAGTTCAATCCCTGGGACCTCCTGGTAAAATTTTAAAAAAAGAAAAATCTAGAAGGCATGTGGGCCATCAGGCCCTGTGCACAGGTGAGCCACCAGGCTCCAAGCAGGGGTGCACTGCCAGGCCCCACGAGCTGTGCAGCAAGATAATGATGTAACAGGAGAGTGACACAAGGGAAAGCCAAGATGAGACACACCAAAAAAACAGGAACTAAGGTGGCGCAGGTGGTAGGATGCCTGTCTCCCACATTGGAGGTTCCAAGGATTGAATCCCAGTGAAGACAAGAGGAGAAGGATGAGAAGAGAGGGCAGGCAACAGACACAGAGTCGCCCAGCGAATGGACACAGAAACAGCAAAAATGGGGGGGGGAGGGTAAAAATGGATAAAAATAAATAAATAAATAAATCCTTAAAAACATGTATAGGGGAGGAAGATACGAACTATAATTCATAGTAATATTTTGAGGATGCTCTTTCATGATTTGTTAATAAATGTTTCACAACAATGTAGGGTGTTTGTGGGGGGGTGATGTGTGGGAGCCCTGTATGATGTTATGCATGTTTGTTTTGTAAGTTCACGATGTTTACTGAACACTTATAGTTTATGTATTTTCATGTGTAAATGATATACTTCAATAAATTGTTTAAAAACAAAAAACAAAAAAACCTGGTTCTTTGAGAATATCAATAAAGTTGACAAACTCTTAGCTAGACAAACAAAGAAAAAAAGAGAGAAGATGCAAATAAATAAAATCAGGAATGAAAGGGGAGACTTTATGACTGACCCCACGGAAAGAAAAGGGTTCATAACAGGATATACAAGAAACTGTATGCCAACAAATTTGATAACCTAGATGAAATGGACAAATTATTAGAAAAGCACAAACAGCCTACATTTACTCTACAAAAATTCAGGAACTCAACAAACGAGTCACAAGTAAGGGGATTGAATCAGTCATTAAAAATCTCCCAACAAAGAAAGTTCCAGGACTAGATGGCTTCTAAGGTGAATTCTACCAAGCATTTTGAGAAAAACTAATGCCAGTCCTATTTAAACTCTTCCAAAAAAATTGAAAAGGAGGGAAAATTACTCAACATGTTTTATGAAGCCAACATCATCCTAATACCAGAGTCAGATAAAGAACTACAAGAAAAGAAAATGACAGACCAATCTCTCTAAAGAACAGAGATGGAAAAATCCTCAACAAAATAGTAGCAAATTGAGTCAAATAGCATATTAAAACAATTATACACTACAAACAAGTGGGTTTTATTCCTGGTATGGAAGGGTGGTTCAATACAAGAAAATCAATTTATGTAATACCCCACATTAACAAAAGTCGAAGAGAAAAAAAACACATAATCTTCTTGACTGATGCAGAAAAGGCATTTGATAAAATCCAGCATCCTTTCCTGGTAAAAACACTCTAAAAGATTAGGAATAGAAGGAAAATTGCAAACATGATAAAGGGCATATAAGAAAATCCTACAGTGAACATCGTACTCAATGTGGAGAGTTTGAAATCTTTCCCTCTAAGATTGGGAACAAGATAAGGATGCCTAGTATCCCCACTGTTATTCAACCTTGTGCTAGAAGTTCTAGCTAGAGCAATTAGGCAAGAAAAAGAAATAAAAGGCATGCGAATTGGAAAAGTGGAAGTAAAACTCTCACTATTCACAGATGACATGATCTTATATTTAGAAAATTCCAAAAGATTTAAGACAAGGCTATTAGAGCTACTCAATAAGTTCAGCAAAGTGGCAGGATACAAGATCAACAGGCAAAAGTCAGTAAAAAAAAAAAAAAAATACACTAGTAATGAAAAATCTGAGGAGGAAATCAAGAAAAAAATTCATTTACAATAGGAACATAAAGACTCAAATATCTAGGAATTAATTTAACCAGAAATATAAAGGCCCTGTTTTCAGAAAACTACAAAACACTGTTAAAAGAAATGAAAGAAGACATAAACAAATGGAAGGACATTATGTGTTCATAGATTGGAACACTAAATAATATGAAGATGTCAATTCTACCCAAACTGATTTATAGATTCAGTGCAATCCCAATAAAAATTCTAACATTCTATTTTAAAGAAATAGAAAAGTGAATTACTAAATTTTTTTAGAAGGAAGGGGTTCCTGAAGAGCCCAAAATATCCTAAAAAATAAGAGTGAAGTGAAAGGACCCATGCTTCCTGATCTTGAATCATATTATAAAGCTACAGTGGTCAAAACAGCATTGTATATGCATAAAAATAAACATCTTGAGTGATGGAATAGAATTGAGAGTACAGAAATAGACCCACACCTCTATGGTCAACTAATTTTATAAGGCTACCAAGTCCACTTTACTGGGACAGAACAGTCTCTTCAATGAATAGTGCTGGAAGAACTGGATATCCATAACCAAAAGAATGAAAGAAGACCCCTATCTCACTCCACATACAATTTTCAAGCATTTTGTTGAGGGTTTTTGCATCTATATTCATTAGAGAGATTGGTCTGTAATTTTCTTTTCTTGTAGTGTCTTTATCTAGATTTGATATTAAGGTGATGTTGGCTTCATAGATTGAGTTAGGTAGTGTTCCTTCCTCTTCAGGTTTTTGGAAGAGTATGGGCAGGAATTATATTAGTTGCTCCTGAAATGATTGGTAGATTTCACCTGTAAAGCCATCTGGTCCTGGGATTTTCATTGTTGGGAGGGTTTTGAAGACTGATTCAATCTCTTTATTTATGGTTGGTTTGTTGAGATATTCTGTTTCTTCTTTCATCCGTGTAGATAGTATGTGTGTTTCTAGAAAGTTGCCCATTTTATCTAAGTTGTCTAATTTGTTGACATACAGTTGTTCATAGTATCTTACAGTCTTTCTTATTTCTGTGGGATCACTAGCAATGTTCTCCCTTTCATTTATGATTTTATTTATTTGCATCTTCTCTCTTTTCTTCTTTGTCATTCTAAGTGTGTTGATTTTGTTGATCTTCTTAAACAAACAATTTTAGTTTCATTGATTCTCTCTGATTTTTGGTTCTCAAATTCATTTATTTCTGCTCTTATATTTGTTACTTCTTTCTTTCTGTATGCTTAGGGATTAGTTTGCTATTCTTTTTCTAGGTCCTCCAGATGTGCAGTTAGGTCTGAATTTAGATCTTTCTTCTCTTTTAATGTAAGCATTGAGGGCTATAAATTTCCTTCTCAGAACTGTCTTCACTGCTTCACATTGGTTTTTATATGTTGTGTTCTCATTTTCACTAATATTTAGTTATTTACTAATTTCTCTTGCAATCTCTTTGATCCACTGATTGTTTAAGAATGTGTTGCCTATCCCACTTTTATTTGTGAATTTTCACTTTTTCCATCTGCTATTGATTTCTACCATTATTCCATTATGATCAGAGAAAGTGCTTTATATAATTTAAATCTTTTTCATTTTATTGAGACCTGTTTTGTGACCCAACATTTGGTTTATCCTGGAGAAAGATTCATGAGCAGTCAAGAAGAATGTATATCCTGCTGTTTAGGGGTGAAATGTTTTCTCTGTATGTATGTTAGGTCCACTTCATTTTATCATTTTATTCAAGCTCTCTGTTTCCTATTGATCCTCTTTCTAGATGTTCTATCCAATGATGATAGTGGTGTACTGAGTTCTCCAATTATTTTTGTAGAGGTGTCTATTTCTCTATTCAGTTTTGCCAGTGTTTGCCTTATGTATTTGGGAGCACCCTGGTTAGATGCATAAATATTTATGACTGCTATTTCTTCTGGATGAATGTCTCCATTTATTAATATATAATGTCCTTCTCTGTGCTTTATAACAGTTTTGGGGACAAAAAAAATCTTTTTGTCTGATATTAGTGTAGCTACTCCAGATCTTTTTTGGTTACAGTTTGCATGGAATATCTTTTTCACCCTTTCTCTTTCAGCCTATTTGTATCCTTATGTCTAAGGTGAGTCTCTTGTAGACAGCATATAGATGGCTTATGTTTTTTTATTCATTCTTTCAATCTGTGACTTTTGATTGGGGAGTTCAACACACTAACATTCATTGTCATTACTGTAAATGCATTAATTACTTTGACCATTTTATCCTTTAGCTTTCCAATGTGATATCTTACCTTTGTATGTCTTTTTACCCTTTTAGTTACAATACTAATAGTTTTTATTTCTATACTCTCCTCCAAACCTCTCTCTCCTGTCTTTTCCTTTCAGGCTGCAGAACTCCCTTTAGTACATCTCATAGAGCTGGTATCTTGGTGACAAATTCTCTAAGTTTCTGTTTATTTGTGAATACTTTAAACTCACTCTCATTTTTGATGGACAGTTTTGCTGGATGAAGAATTCTTGTCTGGCACTTTTTCTCTTTTAGTATCTTAAATATTTCACACCACTGCCTTCTTGCCTCCGTGGCTTCTGAGAAGAAATCCACACTTATTATGAGACATCCCTTGTATGTGATGGATCACTTTTCTCTTGCTGCTTTCAGAATTCTCTATTTATGGCATTTGACATCTTAATAGCATGTGTCTCTTTGGATTTATTCTGTTTGAGGTTTGTTGTCCTTCCTGGATATGAATATTTATGCCTTTCATAAGAGTTGGGAAATTTTCAGCTGTTATTTTTCAAATATGCTTCCTGCCTCTTTCTTTTATCTTCTCCCTCTGTGACACCCTTTATTTGTATGTTTGTGCATTCCACACTGTCATTCAATTGACTGAGACCCTGTTCAATATTTTCCATTATTTTCTCTGTCCTTCTGTTTTTCTAGGTTCAGCTGTCTGTCCTCATTCACTGATTCTTTCTTCTTCCACTTCAAATCGGTTTTTGTATGCCTCTTATGTATTATTTTAAGAGGTACCAGGGACCAAACCCAGGATCTTGTACATGGGAAGCAGGCACTCAACCACTTGAGTTACATCAGCTCCACTCTAATGTATTTTCAATCTCGTCTGTTGTGTCATTACCCATAAAATCTGTTACTTTTCTTTGCAAGCTCTCAAATGCTACTTTTTGCTCACACAGTGTCTTATTAATATCCTTTATCTCTCTAACCATATTTTTCTTCCTCTCTAGAATTGATTTAGGATATTTGTTTGAACATCAAATAAATAAAGATTTGTTGTTTCAAATCTTGTGTTTCATCTGGATTTTTAATTTATCACTTTGACTGAGACATATCTTCCTGTTTCTTAGTATGGCTTGTAAATCTGATTATGTTGGTATGTTTACCCTGATAGCCATTTCTCTCTTTTGTCTATGGTTTTATTACTGCTTTGTTTTATTGCTCTTCTTTGATTCTTGGTTCAACTTTTTCTAGATTTTTGAAATTGTTTGTGTTTAAGTTATCAAAACAGGGCCATGGGACACAGACCAGATCCAAGGGGGCCTGAGGATAGGGTAAGGAAAGATGCCAAACAGCCCCCTTTCACTTTCCCAGTCTGTCAGCAGATTCTGTTCTTTGGTGAACTTTTCCCAGGGTCCTAGGAGGGCAGAAGTGTGTCTATTCCAACCTCCACCAGAGGTTATTGAAACAGTAGGAACTTTTCCAGTCCAGCTAGAGCCATGATTCAAAGCTAGGCCATTCAAACTCTCCAAGAGGGGACACTCAACTCTCCAATGTTCCCTCCCTCTTCCCAGGGAAGAAAACATTCGCTCCCCTTTCACTCAGCTGCAGTCCATCTGTTGTACAGAGGCTGTTTGCCTTATGGTGGAGGCTGGGTGCCATTCCCTACTGTGGGAGTAACTAAATCACAGTTTTTGCCTTGACCTCTTCGTCTCCCCACCTCACTACTTCTTGATTGTTGCATGGCACTCACCTGGTCTGCAGATCCCCAAAACAGTTGCTTCAGACAGCTTCTGTATTTTCTCTGCTATATTTGTAAGAGAAGGAACCCTGCCTTCCCTATTCCATCATGATATTCCCAGATCATCTGCAAACTGTTATTTCTATTATTTAATCTATAACAGACTTAAATTGCATTTGCAAGAGTAGAAAACAAAAATACCAACAAACAGAGAAAGACTAATAATTTAAGGTAGAGAGACACAAGCTGTAGCATCAAGTAACCCTGTCTGCCTTTGGCAGACTATATTAAAAGCCACAGATCTTTATAGAAAATAAATAACATTGTCTCAGAATTCTGCCCTGTCCTCTGATTAGATTCAGAAAGAAAAAAACGTACCAATCTCCAGTAATAAGGGACTTTAAGCAGGAAGCAGAAATCCCAGCATGGCAAAGAACAAATGCAATTTGGGCTGCAGAAAGAAATCCAATCTGTATGACTATATGACTGGAAAAGACAGGTAAGGGTTACAACTAGTCCCTCAGTGCAAAGGAATCTGAGCTCCTAATAAGAATGCAATATTTATACTTCATTGTTACTTTTGAGTGTGCAAAATAAAATATATGCATTCCCATGGATGTACTGACTCCGTCTATGACAAGTTCTCCAAAAGCAAAGCCTGAGACAACAATACTTATGCAAGTGAGTTAGTGAAGGAGTGCTCTCAGATGAAAGCTGTAAGGGAGTAAGAGAAGCAAGACCAGGCATGGAGACAAGCCAGACAAAGTGAACCCACAGTGACACTTGAGCATAAATGGCATCATTGGCCCTACTTGAGGAATGGAGCTTTTTTATTGTTATTTGTATCATTCAGTTATTGTCTACATACCGATATGCATGTAAGGACATGCATTCCTAGATATTTCTAGTCAATTATATTTCTTTGAGCCAAGAGCAATTCTTTAAAAATTCATGGCAGTATAGCAACCAACCCTTAAAGAAGCTTAGGAATGTGTTCATCAGCCTGGTAAAATAGATCTGTGTAAGGTACAAAAGCGTCTATCTAGCTTCAGAAAGTCCCAATTTATTGTTATGTACAACAATCTAGACCATTACACCATATTGAGGCTCTGGTACCCAATGGAGGCCATCCAAACTAAGTACATCTCCTTAAAGAATTCCTTCTTAATGACAGTAATTTGTTATACATTTTACAAGCAAAAGGCTTCTTGTATTAGATGACATTTATGCTGAATCTTGAAGAATGGGCACGATTCTGGAGGGTGAAGTCAGGGAAATAACATTTCAGACAGAGGGAACAGACTATAGAATGAGGAAAGTACAGTATTTAATGAGGAATGGTGAGTTGACTAGTTTCCAGAAGTAGTGAAATTATGAAGGCAGATATAGGATATAAAATTTGATGGTACTTTAGGGACAATGGTGGAAATTTTTGAATGTTGAGCTGATGAATGAGAGCCAAGTAGGAGCCATTTGTAGATAGTTTCAATGAAAGTCGATTTTCATTTTCAGCAAGGTCTTCTACAACAGAATTGTCTCATGAGAAAGCTATCACAGTTATGTGCATTCATTTTCTTCCTACCAACCTTCTTCTGACTGACTCCCCAAGCAAAAGCTTCTCTTAACACAGCTGTTCTCTTGCCTTATGAATAGGGCAGAAGAGACTTGAGGGACTTGGCAGGTTTCAGGCTTATAAAATAAATGGTATTGTGCAGGAGTGAAATATGCCTTAAGGAATAATCTTTGTTCTAAGACATGTTTTTAGTTGAATTTTAGTCATTTCTATTGTTATTCAGAAATATAAGAAAAAATGTCACTGAAAAGTCTCTACGGTGTGTTAGAATTTAAAATACATTTTTGTGGGTATAATGTTGGGTGATAGCTCCGCAGAGCACAGTAGACTCAAGATAATAGTCTACAGAGACCCCAGGACTCTAACTGAAATCTTCATAGAAATAACCGTCAAGCTTAAGGAATGGAGAAGACACTACCCTCTATGTTTTAGGAGACTTTATAATTTCAGGTTCAGAGTAGATTCATCATACACATTCACAGGGAATATTGTCTTTGAAATTATCCCTGAATTATGAGAAAAATTAAATCATGGGAAGAATTGCAGAAAAACACATTTGAGTTTTGCAACTATAATTTATTTCCACAGTTTAATTACATCACGATTTTAAGAAACTAAAAGATAATTTTCCTTCTGTAGAAGATAGAATTTCAGGGTCTTTTTTTTCTTTATTATGAGCATTGTTCTATATCTTCTGGTAATCAAATAGCTGTGGATGTTAATAGCTGGTTAAAAGATATTGAAGAAAATAGGAGCAAAGCAATAAGCTAGAAATTAAGAATGTTTTCCATTTCCTGTTCCTGGTAGATTTGGAATCCAGAAAACTGCATGGGGGAGGTGGGGAGGAAGGGGCAGTTTGAAGAACTGATAACACAGAGGGCATGGCAAATTGATTCAAAATTCATGTGTGGAAAGAGGATAAGGCTGGGCCTGACAAAGTGTTATCTTGCTCTCCAGTGTCTATCAGGATCATTGGGAAGAACAGAAATAAAATCATATTGACCTATTTTTTTATCACCACTGAACTTGAATAGTATGAGGAAAGCACGATTTAGGATCACCATTTATGAAGAGGAAAGAACTGTGAAAGTCAGAAGTTGTCAACCAAAATCAATGAGAAAGATTTTGCTAACTACGCATACCCTGATATCCTTGAGATTTCTTTCCTTGAAGAGGTATGCCAAAAACTTATGATTGGTGTGGGTTGGGATGTATAGTTTTGATAAAGCTTCCCTGGTGATTGTGATATGTCTCATAGGAGATGACCACTTATGTAAGTCAAGTATGATTTGATACTACAGTAAATAGGGGTAGTGTCTAGAATGAGAAAATCAAAGTCTCTTTCTCCAGTGTTCTAAGAAAACTATTGCTGGTGTTTGACAATTGTCTACTCAGCATTCATAAATTCAATCACACAGACATGTAGTAAGTATCTACATGTACATTCATATTGCTAGGTGACATGGTCTTGCCTCATGATTCTTAAAACTTATTTAAGAGCTTTCAACTGTCTTTGGTACATGTCCAAAAAAAGTAAATGGTAAGTAGAGAAATCAATGTATTTGGGGAAAAAAAGGAACTGTGCCTAAGAAATAATTTGGGGTGTTTTCCAGTCATTGAATTAAACTTACTCAAGAAACTATACTCACTAGGCTTAGGCTGCAAGTTTGGGGATACAAAATTTTTAAACAGGTCTCTGCCCTATCTAGTATAAGAGTCAAGCTTCTTAAAAAACTTCATCACAATAAAACGGGATGTGAATCTAGAAGAAGAATGGCTATCACAGCCAGGGAGGTTTAGGGAGGCTTCCTAATGAAGGTGATATTTGAATGGTCTTTTCAGGAAAACTAGGCTTTTAGCAGGCAGAGTACGGCAGGAAGCACATTGCAAGTTGGAGAAAACAACATATGCTAATTAGAAGAGCCATAAAAGCACATGTTATGTTTGGGGAACAGTGGAATGTCCCTGTATATGGGAGGTTAGTGGCAGGAGCTGAGGCTGGACAGGTAAGGCCTTGAATGCCATGCTAGGACATTTGCACTGAGGGAGGATATATAATCATCTAGGCAACCAAATAGCTCTCCAAGCTCTCACTGCCTGACTGTGAATTTCATCTCCAATTACCAGCTGTATCACCTTTGGAATATTAAGTGAGCAACTCTCTAAGCCATAGTTTTCTTATTACATATACAGTCATGGTAATAGTTACTTATATCTTTAGATAGCTATATGGATATGTGAGACTGTATAACTGAAGCATGCAATTGGGGTTAGAATTTATTAATATTAGGGGACCAAAAGAGGTCTAGAATAGAGATGAAGCATGATCAGAGACTTCACATAGAAAAGTAGATGAAGATAGGACTGAGAGAGAGACCAGAGGCTGTTACAAACATCCAAATGAATGTTAGAGTAGAACGCAGGAGACATTTGGAATCATAAAATCTAGAAAATGTGGACATGAAGATAAAATGAGGAGGCAAATGAATCCAATCTAGGGTCCAAAAAAACTCGTAAAATTCTAATAGGAAGTGAAATGGAGGAGGGGAATTTGAGACAAAAGGACACCAGGTGCAAGGGCACAGCAGCATGAGGGATCATGATGTCTTTGGAAAATAAAGAGTATTACAGTCTGGTTTGAGTGTAGGATAGGTGGAGGGATGTGAAGGAAGTTGAGCCAGGAGCAATTTCTTAGGGTCATTTGTGCAGAGACTTGATAGCTGTGCCGGAGTATTTAGATTTTTACTCTGTGAGCAGTTTGTAGCTATTCATTATTTTGATACTATTAGTGACTTAATATATCCCATGCTTAGAAATCCAACATCTGGTCACAGTGTGGTGCATGAAATAAACATGTGAGAGATTTATGACTAATAGGCACACAACTGAAGAAACACCTTACTTACTCTGTGGGATATATCTACGGAAATGGCAGAAATAATTTAAAAAGAGATGTTGGCAAGCAGCATTTTGGAAGTGACTTGTTGAGTGTAAAATATGAGGGAGGAGTAAAAACTGGAGTCAGAGAGTAGCTGTTACTGATGGCTGTAAGTAACTCAGATAAGAACTATAAGAAGAAATTGATTTGTAAGGCAATATGGCCAATTCTTTTCTGAAAATCTAGTATTCAATGCTTGCAGGATAATCTGGCATTAAAGATATACCAAAGGAAATTAGGAGATTGTTTGGTGGAGGCTGGAACCACAGAGTCACACAAGGTAAATGGTAGCTGAAGCAACAAGAGTGAAAAAATTTTCCTTTAGAGGTAAAGCAGGAAATCTTCAGAGGAAAGAGATTCTGTATGGAGAGGTCTTAAAAGCCAAGCCATATGGGACTGGTTGAAGGTTGCCTGTACAGATGAATTTCCTACCTTAGGCTTTTTGTATTATTTATTCCCTGTACCCGTAATGCTTTCCCATGGTATATAGATATATGTTGGATGCTTATTGTTATTTTTTCTCCATTTAAGTAGGACATCTCCTTAGAGAAGGCTTCCTTGACTTCACAAACCAAAATAGTCATGCACTCTCACATCAGAGATCCTATGTACCTGATTTCATGGTGTTTTTCTCATGAATAGAACCATCTGGCATATCATAGGCATTTACGTAATTTATGTTAATGAATTTATGGCCTCTGATCATCAATACCACTCTGTACCTTGCTTTCGTTTTCTGTAAAAATCAAAATGTAAATTCCAACCACATAGACTTGTGAGGATTCAATAAGATAACTTTAATATTAAGGTATTGGTTAGGTACTGGCTACCTGACTTCATTATCATACATTCTTCCCCCACAAGTGTACTGCACATAAAAGACATCAACTCCCTAACTCTTTAGTTTCTTCTTTTGTCTTTGATCTCTGCAGATCTTACAGAATAATTTCCAGCCAGTGTTTCTCCTATTCTTCCCAACTTTTTCATTTCTCAACCCTGCTTCCTCACTATTTTTCTTTCCCTTCACCTTTTTCTTTCAGGTCTCTCCTAGGTTTTTATTTATTTATTTATTTTTAAAGAGGCTTTAGATTGCATAAATGTTACATTGAAAATATAGAGGATTCCCACATACACTCACACACTTTCTCCCATTAACATCTTTCATTAGTGTGGTACATTTGCCACAATTGATGAACACACATTGAAGCATTGCTACTAACCGTGGTCTACGATTTACATCATGGTTTACACTTTGCACCACACAATTATATAGATTCTGACAAAATGTACAATGGCTTGCATCTGTCATTGCAATATCATGCAGAACAATTCCAATGTTCCCAAAATGCCCTATATTGCACCATTTTACCCTCTCCCTTCCCTCAGAACTTTCAGTGACCACTATCTCCATATCAATGCCACAAGTTCTTCCATTACTAGAACAACAGTAAGTCTACTTTAGTCCATAGTTGTATTCTGCTCCCCATGTTTGTTCATTCTACAATCTTGAGGATTTGGGGATGGTGATGCCCACTCTGCTTCTGACTGAGAGGGGGCCCAGATCCCATGGGGCAGATGGATGGAACTGTCCCACCTGAAGTTGTAGACACTCTCTGTTTTTTGGGGTGAATGCCATCCATCATCATCCCTTTGTTAGCTGTCCTGGGTGAATCTGATCCACTGGAGAGTAGGTATGGGCTGCAACTCTGCTGAGATTCAAGGCTCAACCAGCATATGAACAGCTAGAAGATTTAAGTCTCTGGGACATACATTTAACTTGCATAGTGCCAATTGTAGTTTCAAATAGAAGAAGCAGTATACTTACTGAAGCTAAAATGAAAATTCTAAGCTGAGTCTTCAGATTACTTTTTTGCCCACTTGGAGTGGATGTTTAATGGACAAATAGGTTGGAAATAAGATTTTCGAAATTGATCTAAGGAAATTGAGTTGATTGCTATTGCAAAGCCGTCACTTAACTAATATATCAGCTGGAAAGGTCCTAGAGGTTCTGCTAAAATCTCAAAAGTTTCTCAGAATATTGTGACCAAAATTTGCCATTCAGAAATGAGATATATTCTCCAAAATCATTTTTATTCCAAGTTAGTCCATTATATTGAGTATTTAGGAAAGAACTTTAATGAAATGTCCCTAAAATACTGTCTTAAGAACTATCAAGACCAATTATTAAGAAGTATAGGAAATAAGCAGAAGTTACAACATATTAAATTAATTTATCCGGTATAATTGTTGTCATAATTATCACCCTTATAGCTAATGCAATCTGGGGAGTGCCTCTGAAAACATAATTATATTGAAAGAAATGTAAAGTTCTTACAGAAATGTTTATTCTCCTTTCTAGAATACTTTGAGGTATCAGATTGATTTTATTCATTTAACCAACAGTTTATTAAGAACTCCCAAATGCCAGGCTCCCATTAAATCACACAAAACATTTGAAAGTTTAGTGGGTAAAAATATAAATGCTTTCGTTCATATTTCGCTTCTTCATACAGATCTTGTCTACAAAGAAAAGAAATAAAGTTTGCTTAGGTAATGGGGCTAAGAGAAGATATTTGAGCCTATTCTGTAGCATTTCTACAGAATCTCCTACTAGCATCTTTATCCTCATCACTCAGTCCCCTGATCTTGGAATCAACCAGGTACAGTTTGCTCCCTTGCCCAGGCTATCTCCTTTGATCTTGCCTGGGGACACTTCATTTAAGTCCTGGTGACATCATAGTAGAAGGAGGTCTTTACAATCGTCTCAGAGTCTTGCCCTCAAACACCTCTGCACTCGTGGGACAGAGCTGCTGATCCCAACAGGAGGATAGGCAAACATACAACAGCAAGCACATTCGTTCTTTGGGGATTTTCCAGTTTTCCAGACCTGCAGGTTCTCCTCTTTGTGATGATTTTTTTCTCCCATGTTAACTGCAAATCTGTCCATAATGGTGGCCATCAAGCTTAGTCATAACCTTCACATCCCAATGTATTTCTTCCTCTGTGGCTTGTCCTTTTCAGAAACCTGTACCACTATGGCAATCATCCCCCGCATGTTGGTGGACTTGCTGTCAGACAGCAAGACAATTTCTCTCCTTGAGTGTGTGACACAGATGTTTTTCTTTTTCGGCTTGGAAGCCAACAACTGCTTCATCATGATGTCCTATGACCGTTACACTGCTATCCAAAACCCACTGCACTATCCCTTGCTGATAACCAGAAAGTTCTGCTGCCAGCTGATGATGGCCTCTTGGGTGGTTGGGTTTCTGGTGTCCCTGAGCATCATGATTGTAGTATTCAATTTGTCACTTTGTGACTCCAAAACCATCCAGCACTTCTTCTGTGACATTGCCCCTGTGGTCTCCCTTGCTTGTGATTCTACTTCACTTCATGAAGTAAGAATTTTTGTGCCCACTGCCTTTGTGCTGCTGGGCAGTTTTATTTTCATTGTGATTGCTTATGTCTTCATTGTATCTGTAGTTGTGAAGATGCCCTCTGCAAAAGGTAGGTGTAAGGCCTTCTCAACTTGTTCCTCCCACCTCACTGTGGTGTCCATACACTACGGATTTGCTTCATTTGTTTATTTGAAACCAAAAAACAGTGACTCATTCCATGAAGACATGCTGATGGCTGTGACATACACAGTGCTGACACCTCTACTTAACCCCAGTGTTTACAGTCTAAGAAACAAAGAAATGCAGCTAGCCCTAAGGAAAGTACTAGGAAATGCAAATAGATTTATCCATTAAATGTCAAATAAAAGAACCATGAACATTGAGAAAATATACAGAGTTTTGATAAATAAAAGTGGAAAAAGAGAAGTACTTCCAATATAAATAACTTTTTGTACAAAGCAAGTATTGTCTAATTGTGGCATATATCCTGGCCTCACTATTTTCCTAGTACAAAACAAGATGCAGTTTTAAAATATTTTTTAATGTAGTAACACAAACGTATGTAGTAAACTTAACAAAACAATACCTTGGAACAAGGTATTTCATATAGCAGTTGCCTTTGGAGAAGGAAGAAAATTATACTAAGGAGGAAGAGAAAGAAAGAATAAGAGTAAGAGAGAGAAGGAAAGAAGGAGATAGAGGAAGGAAAGGAAGGAAGGGAAAGAGAGAGAAAAAGGAAGGCAGGAAGGCAGGAGGGCAGGGGAAAGGAGGGAAGGGAAAGGGGGGAGGGATGGCGGGAAGGAAGAAAGGAGGGAGTGAGGGAGTGAGAGAGGGAAGGGAGGGAGGAGGAAGGAAGGGGAAAGAAAGAGAAAGAAAAGAAATATTAATAATTTACTTAATTAAAAAAGGGAGAAAGCACAAACATACAAACTTAGAATAGAGAATGAAGAAATTACCACAATACAGAGAAAATTAAAAGCATTTTAAAAGAATAGTTTTGTGATTGTTCATTTTGTGTCATCTTGGCTAGGTTATGGTGTCCAGTTGTTTGGTCAAACACTGGCCTCTTGTTACAGTGGAGGTATTATGTAGATATGATTAGCATCTAAAATCAATTTACCCTAAGTAAAGGAGATTACCCTTGATAATATGGTCCTCATCCAATCAGCTGGAGGGCTTGAGAGCAAAGAAAAGAAGATTCCAGGAAGAGTAAGAAATTCTGCCTCAATATTACAATATTAACTCCCCTTGGAATTTCCATCCAGCGTCCCCAACAGATTTCAGACTCAAGACTGCAACATCACTGTTACCGGAATGTCCAGTCTGCTGATCTGCCCTACAGATCTCAGCCTTGCCAGCTCCCACAATTTTGTGAGCGAATTCTTTAAAACAAAGCTTTTATATATTCATACATACATATATCCTCATTGGTGTGTATCTCTGGAGAACCCTGACTGACACAACAAGTTTGGAAAGTTTTTGGAATGTATGAATTTCTAGAAAAATTCAACTGACAAAATTACCCCCAAAGAAATGGAATTTTTAAATATACCAATATCCATGGAAAATTTGTTGAAGAACTTTTTGCCCCATGTCCCACCAAAGCATTTGGCCAGATGATATCATAATTAATGTGTTCAAATCCTTAAGGAACAAATAATTCAAATACTATTAAAATTGAATTAAAGCATAGGTAAAGATGAATAGCTTCTAATTCTTGAAACCCACAGAGGTTAAAAGTGCTGTATATTGCTGTGGTTTGATTGTGGCCATGGTAGTAAGATTTTGAAGTTGGTTGTGGGAAAAATTAAATGAGGTAAGGAGGTCAAGGCGTTTTGAGGCCACATTATCCACATGGCTCTTAGTGAGTATGAAGTGGCATCTCATTATGATCTTGATGTTTAATCATGTCAAGCGTATTTTCCTGTGCTTAGTGATCATTTGTGTATTTCTACTTTGGAAGAATGTCTATTCAGATATTTTGCCTAATTTTAAATTGGCCTATTTATTTTTTTATTATTGAATTGCAAATGTTCTTTATTTTAAATACAAGTCCTTTGTCAAATATTTGATTTGCAAATATTTTCTCCCATTCTGTGAGTTGTCTTTCTTGACAGTTTTCTCACAAACAAAAAAGTTTTTTATTTTAACAAAGACCAATTTATATATCTTTTTCTTTTGTTGCTAGTGCTTCAATGTCCCATCTCAGAATACATCCCATATCGGAGGTCAGAAAGATTAACCCCTATATTTTCTTCTATGAGTTTTATAGTTTTAGCTCTTACATTTAGGTCTTTGATCAATTTTGGGTTAAATTTTGTACATAGTGTGAGGTAAGGGTCCAACTTCATGCTTTTGCATGTGTCTAGCCAGTTGTCCCAGAATCATATGTTGAAAGGACAGTTCTTTCCCCTTTGAATCATTTTGCACCTTTGTCAAAAATCAATTGACCATAGACATGTAGATTTATTTCTAGACCCTCAAATCTATTCCATTGATCTATATGTTCATACACATGCTTTAATACACTGTCTTGATTATTGTTGCTTTGTAGTAATGGTTTGTTTGTTTTTATGAGGTACTGGGGGCCAGGGATTGAATCCAGGACCTCGTATGTGGGAAGCCAGGATTCAGCCACTAAGCTGGTTTCCTGAGTTGGTTTTTTGGTTTGTTTTGCTTGTTGTTTGTTTTTGTTTTATCAGGAGGCACCAGGAACCGAACCCAGAACCTCCCATGTAGGAGGTAGGAGTACAACTGCTTGAGCCACATCCGCTCCCTGTAGTAATTTTTGAAATTGAAAAATGTGAGTTCTCCAACTTTGTATTCCTTTTCCAAGATTGTTTTGGACTTACTGGATCCCTTGAAATTCCATAAGAATTTTAGAAACAGCTTATCACTTTCTACAAAGAAGTCAGCTGGGATTTTGCCAGGGATTGCATTTGATGCTTTACAGAGGGGCCATTTCTTAAAAAAAAAACAGAAAACCACAAGTGCTAGAGAGGATGCAGAGAAATCAGAGCACTCCTTCACTGTTGGTGGGAATGTAAAATGGTGCAGCCTCTGTGGGGAACAGTTTGCCAGTTGCTCAAGAAGGTAAATACAGAATTGCCATATTGTCTGCAAAGAGTGATAGTTTTACTTCTTTCTTTCCCATCTAGATGCCTTTTATTTATTTGTCTTGCCTAATTTTCTTTGCCTGAGAATAGAAGTGGTTACAGCAGGCATCCACATTTTGTCCTTGGTCTTAGGGAAAAGTATAGGGTCTTTCACCATTAAGTATGATGTTAGCAGTAAGTTTTTTATAAATGCCCTTTTTAAGTTAAGGAAGTTCCCTTGTTTTTGTCATGAAAGTTGTTAGATTTTGTTAAATGCTTTTTCTGTGTCTACAGAAATAACCAAGTGGTTTTAAAGCTTTTTATTCTATTGACATGGTGTATTACATTAATTGATTTTGGGGTGTTAAACCAACTTTGCATTCCTAGGAGAAATCCCTTTTAGTCATGGATGTATGATTACATGTTGCTAGGTTCAATTTGCTAGCATTTTGGTGAGAATTTTCCATCCATATTTATAGTAGATATTAGTCTGTAGTTTCTTTTCTTGTGATGCTTTTCTGGTTTGTGTATTAGGACGACACTGGCCTCACAGAATGAGTTGGGAAATGTCCCATCCTTTTCTATTTTTTTAAAGTTTACGGAGACCAGGTATTAACTCTTCTTTAAATACTTGGTCTAATTGAGCAGAGAAACCATCTGTTCCTGGGCCTTTTTTTTTTTTTTTTTACCGGGAAGTCCCGGGGATAGAACCCAGATCCCTCCATATGGGAGATGGATGCCCAACCATTTGAGCCACATCCGCCCCCTCTGGGCTTTTTTTATGGATAGATTTTGATTACTAATTCATTATTTCCTTTGTTATAGGTCTGTTCATATTGTCTATTTCTTCTTAAGTAAGTTCAGATAGTTAATGTCTTTCTAGGAATTTCTTCCATGTCATCTAAATTGTCTAATGTACTTATATACAATTGTTCATAGTATTTCTTTTTTATATGAGCAGTTGTGATTTTACAAAACAATCATGCATACTACACAGGATTCCCATACATTGCCCCACCACCAATACCTTACATTGTTGTGACACATTTATTATAATTGGTGAAAGAACATTGTCATAATATTACTGTTATTTATAGGGTATAGTTCATATTTGGTGTATTCTTTCTCACAAACCATCCTATTAACACCATGTATTAGTATTGTATATTTGTTATAGTTCATGAAAGAACATTCTCATATTTGTACTGCTAGCCACAGTCCATCATTCACCGTGGGGCTCACTGTGTCATATGGTCCCCTGCCTTGTAGATTCTATCCAAAGCGTACCCTCAGTGGCTCTCAGTTTCATGACAGAGATTTGCTGTCTTTGGCTTAGTCCATTTCAGAACATTTTCATTACTCTAAAAGGAAAAATCTCATACCCCTTAGTATACTCATATCCCCCACCCCCTCGGTTATTGACCCTTAGCATTGCTACAGTACCTTCTTTGCCATTGTTGTAAAAATATTAGAATATTATTATTAACTATAGTCTATACTTTACTTAGTTATATTTTTCCATGTATCTCCATATTCTTAGCACCTTGTAATAGAAGAATATTTTTGTGTTTGTACTATTACCCACAATCATCATCTACCACTGAAAACACTATGTTATAAATCCCTAGGTTATCCTCTAGCTTTCTTTCAATTGACATTAACCTCCCAAGATTACTCTCCCCCCAAGATTACCCCATTATACTCACTGTAATGTGTTTCCATCAACTCTATCCATTTCCCCACATTTACAGTCCACCTAATTAGACATTCTACATGCATCCAACATCAGCTTTCCTTTCTCATCCACATTATATCTTCTATTAATAACCTATACTCTAGAGTTTACTCATCATATTTAGTTCAAATTAGTGAGACCATACAATATTTGTCCTTTTGTGCCTGGTTTAGTTCACTAAATATAATGTCCTCAAGGTTGATCCATGTTGTCATATGCATCCCAAGTTCATTTCTTCTTACAGCTGAATAGTATTCCATTGTATATATATACCACATTTTGTTTATCCTTCATCAGTTGATGGACACTTGGATTGTTTTGTTCTTTTGGCAATTGTGAATAATGTTACTATGAACATCATTGTGCAACTATCTGTTCGTGTCCTTGTTTTCACTTCTTCTGAATATATTCCTAGTAGTGGGATTGAGCAACTGGCAACCTGTTCCCCACAGAGGCTGCACCATTTTACATTCCCACCAACAGTGAAGGAGTGCTCTGATTTCTCTGCATCCTCTCTAGCACTTGTGGTTTTCTGGGTTTTTTTAAGAAATGGCCCCTCTGTAAAGCATCAAATGATATCTCATTGTAGTTTTAATCTTCATTTTCCTAATAGATAGTGATGTTAAGCATCTTTTCATGTGCTTTTTGGCCATATGTATTTCTTCTTTGTAAAAATATCTGTTCAAGTATTTTGCCAATTTTTAAATTCAGTTGCTTGTCTTTTTATTGTTGAGTTTTATGGTCACTTTGTATAAATGGAGATCAACCCTTATCAGATAAGTGGTTTCCAAAAATTTTCTCCCATTGAGTAGGCTGCCTTTTCACCTTCTTGACAAAGTCCTTGACAAAAGTATTTTCTTCTCTAATCTTTCTTATTTCTTTCCCTCTGCTTTCTTTGGGATTAGTTTGCTGTTCTTTTTCTAGTTTCTCCAGTTGTACAGTTAGGTCTTCAATTTTAACTCTTCTTTTTTAATGAAAGCATTAAAGGCTATAAATTTCTCTCTCAGCACAGCTTTCACTGTATCCTATAGATTTGGTATGTTGTGTTCTCATTTGCATTCATCCTCAGATATTTACTGATTTCTCTTGCTATTTCTTCTTTGACCTACTGATTACTTGAGAGTGTGTTTTTTAATCTCCATATATTTGTGAATTTTCCCTTTTTCCCCTGTTATTGATTTCCAGCTTCATTTCATTATGATCAGAGAAGGTGCTTGGTATAGTTTCAATCTTTTTGAATGTATTCAGACCTGTCTTGTAACCCAGCATATGGTCTATCCTGGATAAGAATCCATGAACACTTGAGAAAAAATGAATATCCTGCTGTTTTCAGGTGTAATGCATTATAGATACCTGTTAGGTCTAGTTCATTTATCATATTATTCAAGCTTAATGTTTTCTTATTTATCCTCTGTCCAAATGTTCAATCCAATGGTGATAGTGATGTATTGAAGTCTCCAAATATTATAATAGAGATGCCTACATACAGTGCTGACACCTCTGCCATAGTTTATAGTCTGAGAAACAAAGAAATGCAGATAGCCCTAAGGAAAGTGCTAAGCAATACAGATAGGCTTTTCTCCCAAATAGTAAACAAAAGAAAACTGAAAACTTAAAGTTATACAATGGGTTTTTGAATTTTGATAAGTAAAAGTGGAGTGCTTCCATTAAAAGTCATCACTTTGTAATTAGAGTAATGTCTATGTACCCAATATATGCTGGCTGCACCATATCTGACTATAAAATGAGGGTGAATTTTTAAAATGTAATAACATATGTAAGTGGTAAAGGTATCAAAACACATAGGAATGAACAGAAAACTCATGAAAGTTATTTCCTTTTAGGAGGGAGGGAAATTACACTGAGGGGGAGAACATATGTCACTATAACTCTTTATAAAATATTTATTTTCATTGCATTAATACTGATTTTTAATTAAAATAATATATGTGTGTTATTTTTT
This sequence comes from Tolypeutes matacus, assembly GCA_026826555.1. Lineage (NCBI taxonomy): Eukaryota > Metazoa > Chordata > Mammalia > Cingulata > Chlamyphoridae > Tolypeutes > Tolypeutes matacus. The sequence goes on along the minus strand of JAKSZT010007815.1, from coordinate 42,444,663 downwards.
AAATCAAAACTGCTAAATGATGACTAATAACCTCACTCATTGAGACCCCACTGCACTTAGGCTTAATTGATGGTCTTGTTTCCTTCTTTCATCATCTTCTTTATGTACTTCTTACACACTATGTGGTGATTTGAAGCTGTATGTACCCCAGAAAATCATGTTCTTAAATTTAATCCATTTCTGTGTAAACCTATTGTAAGTAGGACCTTTTGATGAGGCTACTTCAGTTAAGGTGTGATCTACCTCATTCAGGATGGGTCTTAATCCTCTGACTGGAGTCCTTTATAAATGGAATGAATACAGAGAGAAAAAGAAAGCCATAGAAGCAAGATGCTGAAATCAACAAAACCTGGAAGAGGAGAGAGTCTCCAGCAGATGCTGCCATGTGCCTTGACAGAGGAGCCAAGGATCATAGGCAGCTGGTCTTTAGGAAGAAATCATTGTCTCGATGATGCCTTGATTTAAGACACTTTCCTGGACTCTAACCGTAAGTGAATAAATTTCCATTGTTTAAGCTGAATGCATATGTATTAGTCAGCCAAAGTGGTGCTGATGCAAAGTACCAGAACTCTGTTGGCTTTTATTATAGGTAGAAGCTTACAGTCACAAATCCCTAGAGTCCAACTCAAGGTACCATAAGAGGTACTTTCTCACCCAAAGTCATTGGCCAAGTGTTGAAGCAAGATGCAGGTGATGTCTGCAAGGGTTCAACATGCCTTCTTCCTCTTAAGGCTCCATGGTCCCAGCTTCTTCCAATCTTAGCTGTAGGCTAGTATGAGGCTTGTCTCTCTCCCCAGGGCTCATTTCTTTCCAGGCTTATCTGCTCAGTTCTCTTCACAAAGTTAGCTGTGCACTATCAGCGTCATCTGTCTTCCCAGGGCCTCTGCCGTGTCTAATGAGCTATCTCTCTTCCTCTGTGTTCTTCTCTGTGTGTTTATTTCCATGTGAGCATCTGTTTTATCCCCTAGGGGAATGAGACTAGACACTGATTCACACTCTAATGATGTGGTTAGATCAGAGCCCTAATCTTAACATAATTTAATCAGATGTTTGAGCTGAATCTAATACAATCAAAGGGGTATCACGCCAGAGGAACCGACCAGTTTACAAACATAATCTATATTTCTTTTTGGCATTCATAAATAATATCAAACTGCTATAGCATCACATGATATTCCTAGCCTTAAGGATCTAGGAAACTAAAATACACTGCCAGCATATTCCACTATAAGTACTTGGTTGTCCTGATTTTACTGAGATGCTGCAATTTACCATTAACCAGATCCGTTGGGCAGGAAGGACTAAGAGGCTCCCTAGTGAAACATCTAGGTTTCAGACATAGATTTCCTTGTTCCTATTTCTTTAAAGTAACCAGTTTTACCTTTATTGTTAAGTTCAATCATTCCTCCAGTGGCAGGAGTCTAAAATGTCTATGGTTAGTATTGGCTTTTCATTTATTACAATCGTGAACATGTTCCTTGGTGAAGATTTTCTCCAACACATATATCTCTGAAGTTATGGGAAAGGAAAGCAAAATTTCCTTCAGTGGGTGTGAAAGGCAGAGTAATTATCTCCTTACCCCTAAATATGCCCATGTTCTAATCGCTGGAAAAGATGAAAGATATTAGGTAAGATGTTACTTTATATGGTAAAAGGATATTATGGTTTCTAATGAAATTGAGGATGCTAATCAGCTGACCTTAAAACAGAGAGACTATCCATGATTATCTAGGTAGGCCAATGTAATCACATATGTCCTAAAAGTGGAAGAGGGAGGCTGAACAGAGTCAGTCAGAGGGAGTTGTAACTAGGAAGAAAAGCACAGAGACATTCAATGTTGGTTGCTTTGAACATGGTAGAAGGGGGCCTTGAGCCAAGGAGTGTGGGTTACCTCTAGAAGCTGGAAAAGGCAAGGAAACTGAGCCTCAAGAAAGGAACATAGCCCTGCCAGTGCCTTGATTTTGGCTAAGTGTCACCTAGTGACATCTGACCTCCAGACCGGTAAGATAATTTTTTCATTTTTTTAAGCCACTGAGTTCATAGTAATTTGTTACAGCAGCTAGAAAAACTGGTACAGTAGTTTATTTAATGTAATAATGAAAGAGTTCACTCCTACCTCCACCCACTGGAAACTGGAACCATGCATTCTGTTTCTGGGGGAGACAACACCGTATATTTTTTGAAGGCATATTCCTCATTCTATAGGATAGCAACAAGAACTAGTAGGGTGTTATCTCTCAACTTGGTTATAACAAAGCCTTCAATGGGCTGTTCTATTGTGCTTTCAACCTAATTCTTTCTGGATAATGGGCATATGACAATAGATGTGAATTCCAAGGGCTTGAGCCAATACTCATACATGTTTTGCTATAAAACATGTCCCCTAGTGTGATGGTTAGGCTAATGTGTCAACTCAGCCAGGTAATTGTGTCCAGGTGTTAGGTCCAGCAAGCACTGGGTTAATTGTAATACAAGAGCATTTATGGACTTCGATCACCAGTGAGTATACTGCATGGATGGCTGATTACATCTGCATCAATCAGGGAGATTGCATCAGCAGTGGATGACACTTTTATCCAATCAGTTGAATGCCTAAAAATGGGAAGTGATTTGAACATTCAGAGAGAATTTTCCAGCTTGTCTTTGTACAGCCAACTTCTCCCAGAAACTCATCAACGACCTTTCATCTGACTTTCATCAGAGCCCCTGTTTTGCAGCCTGCCTGTGGAACCTGGACTTGTGCATCCCCATAGTCGCGTGAAAGACTCTATTAAAATCTCATATTATTAACAGATATCTCCTGTTGATTCTGTTTACCGAAAGAACCCTGACTAATACACCTAGTCAAGGGCAATGTTTTATAACTATAGTAACATATAAGGCATTCTGTAAAGTCATGAATGGTGGTACAGACAGAACACTGCAGGCAGGAAAGGTAAATCTGGGTCAGAATATTTATTTCTATCTGTGAGGATAATTACTCCATCTCCCAGATGGAAGGGATCAAAGGTAATCAACCTGCCACCAGGTGGCTTCCTGTACCTCTCAGGAATGGGGCTATGCCAGGACCTGACTGAAATATGGCAGGTTGATAATTCAGCAGTGGTGGTAGTCAGATAAGTCTGGTGATAGGAACTCAAGAGGTGAGATAACCTAGAGATGCAAATGAAAATACCCAGTACAAAAACTTTAGGAAATGCTTGAAGTCTGCCAGTATGCTTCCTTCCCAAATAAGATCTTTTCTTTTCCTTTGTCTCCAAAATGTTGTCTACACATCTGCATTTTAGCACTTGATATACATTTCAATGTTTTTCTTTTTTTACTACCTCTCCCATCTCTATTGCTATCTCTTTGAGGACTGGGACTGAGTCATCCAATTCAGTGACATCTATGCTTGGATATCATTTTGATGCCTAATTCATGTATGTTGAATGAATAAATGAATGATGAATAGATGACTGAATGATGGATCTGCTATCTTGATCACAAAAGCCATGGAATACTTACCATCTAAATACAGAGGACCCTAAGAGACTTTCAGTCACATATTGTAGAGAAGTTTAGTAGGATAAGTACCTCATGACAAACTTAACTTTGGGAATCTAAGAACTAGAATAAAAGCTCCAAAAATCATTTAATCCCATCAGAAACTCCAATCTGTTGATCCCACCATATTCTCACAATTCACTACTCCCCTCATGTCCTCATTTTCCTCCTTGTCCTAGATTCCATAGTCCACATAACCATCATTCTCTCATACTCTCAAACATTTGACTCTCTTTTCTTTATCCTACTCCCTAGGCAGAACCATACCCTAGTTAAATCCAAATCTGTGCCCTCTACAGAGCCCTATGCAAGTAGTTGAACTCCTTTGGAGAACAAGTTACAACCATGCTGACTGGGCTAACACAGTTTTAACATGCTGAGAAATACAAGGGGTTAATGTAGTTTGGGAAGAAAATCCAAAAAGAGTGACAGATGATGGGGAAGAACTGGAGTCAGTAGTTCATATGGATCAAATATTTAATAATACTCAAGTCACTACCTCCTATAACCCCAAAATATAAGGCATGTAAGCTATCTTAGGAATCATCTTGGTTTGGTATGTTTTGAGTGGTAGGAGGACAGTGGCTCCAAGTCACATATTAAGGACAACCATGTTGAAGTTCACTTCTTGATAAACTTAAAACATGTGGAAAGAAGCCTCCTCTGTATAGTTTTGGATAATCTTTAAGAAAAATAACTTGAAGCTTAAAATTCTTTCCTTCTATTTCACCCCAAAACTAGTGGAAATACAAAATCATCATATACACTAATGTTAGTAAGTCATCTAATTTCCCTGAATGTTGGACAAGTTTCGTCATAAAGATAAAACTTCTAAATAAAGGTAAGAGTCTCAGAGGACATCGTGATGTTTCAGTACAAAGTCCTTGGCACCAGTCGGGGTTGGTGCGGGAAAGAAAAACACCACCTGGTTAATTTGAGCAGAAAAGAATTTAATTCAGAGAATTTCATGCTTAAAAACTTTTTGAATGGCCTGAAGAAGTAGAATTCAAGGGACTACAACCAGACTTTTGGTTTCAAGATCCTACCATTGTAGTTAAAATCCAGAGGTGAGGAAATGAGGCTGCTACTTCTTCTGCCACTTAAGTAAATTGGACTTAAAGTGAAAAACAGTAGAATCATTGCTGATGATTAAATAGAAGAGTCACACAATACATGTTCTAGTAATATTAACCTGATGTTCATATATTTTTTAAGGGAAAACATCAGGTTCCAAAAAATGTTGTCTCCTTTTTATTAAAAAATATTTTCACACAGAAAAACAACTGGCAATAAATACAAAAGGATCTGTTATAATACAAATAATTTTAAATTCTAGTCATAAAAATTAGTTTGGTTCAGGAAGAGAATTTTCAGGGCTGTTTGCAACAGTTTCGGTGCGATTATATGTGTGAAATCAGAGTGTTTTCAGTATCAGAGGCAATAGAAATAGAATGGGAAAAACTTAGTCAACAGACATTATAGAAGTGTATGGCATACATTTCCAAAGATGAACACAACTTTAAAATTATCCTAACATAATTTACTTCTCCGTCCTGGCACTGAGCTATGTCATCCTACTTAGGCCCCCTAGACTGTCCTTCAAGAACTCTGTCAGGTATTTTGTAGAAGAGATTCCAAAAAGGAAAATAACTAATGATGTGGTGGGCTTAGGGTATTTTCTGAGTTAACTGGACACGGTTCACCTACAGAAATACTGCAGAAGGGATCCTGTTGGTCAGGCTTAGATTGCAGATCAACAGAAGCTTTTCAACCACCAGTGCCACTGGTTTCAACCTTAAGATTATCTGCAGAGCTTGGAAGCCATATTTCTCAGATGAAGAGATCTTGGATGTCAACACTAATATTGATTTCCCCTTTAAGGAGTTTCAGATGTTTCCACAGATGGGAATTCCAAAGACTGCATTCAAAGAGCACGGAACGTATTTGAAAAGATTTTTATCTATAGATGCAAGAAATGGTGAGCTGAGGAAGGTATAAAGCATATATTTTTGCCTTTATGTTCCTATCCTAGTGAATCCACATTTATTTTTCACACTGAAATTTTCCTTTTTTTTTTTTTTTTTTTTTTTTTT
>JAKSZT010007815.1:42418076-42438924 GCA_026826555.1 Tolypeutes matacus | reverse complement strand
TTTTATTTATTTATTCATTTATCCCCCCCTTGCTGCTTGCGCTCGCTGGGTCAGCTAACCACGCCGTGCGGGCGGGCTTGCCTTCACCAGGAGGCCCCGGGAACCGAACCCGGGGCCTACCGTATGGTAAACGGGAGCCCTACTGATTGAGCCACAGCCGCTTCCCGAAATTTTTCTTAAGAATAATGCAGTGAAGTCTGTTGATTCTACAATACTGTGACTATAAACTGAAATTTACTTAGTACCATGTCCTTTCATCTGCAAGAGAAATCCTCAATATATAGCATTAATTATTATTAAAATCAGATTTGTTCAGGACCACCAATGAGTTCTAGCCATCAGTTTTCTCATGGCCTCTTTAACCTCCTTGTTCCTCAGACTGTAGATGAGAGGGTTCAACATGGGGATCACCACCGTGTAAATCACAGACACCACCTTGTTCTGGTCAGTTGAGTAGCTGGACTTGGGCATCACATAAATGAATGCAATGGTCCCATAGAACAGAGTGACTGCAGTGAGGTGGGAGGTACAGGTGGAGAAGGCTTTTTGCCGCCCTTCTGTGGAATGCATTTTCAGGATTGAGAGAAGGATATAGACATAAGAGAGAACTATAATAAATATGGTGACCACAATGATGGAGCCAGAAGAGATGGCTGGAATTATTTCAGAAGTAAAATCATGAGAACAAGAAAGCTTCAAAAGTGGTGAATAGTCACAGAAAAAGTGATTGACTTTATTTGGCCCACAGAAGGATAGACTTAATAAACAGCCAGTAAATGTCCAAGAATTCGCACACCCACCAAGGTAGGATGTTCCCACTAAGAGAACACAGATTCGGTGGGACATGTGGGTGGAGTAGAGCAAGGGCGACCAGATGGCCACATAGCGATCATAGGCCATGGAAGCCAGGAGGAAGCACTCAGCAGTCCCAAAAGTGATCACAGAACAGAGCTGAGCTACACAGCCAGCAACAGGGAGAGAGGTTCCTTCCCTCAGGAAGCCTAAGAGCATGACAGGTGTGACTGATGAGGAGTACCCAATGTCTACAAAGGCCAAATGGCAAAGGAAAAAGTACATTGGGGTGTGAAGCTGAGGGCTGCTTCGGATTAACATGATTATGCTGACATTGCCCATTAAGGTGATAGCATAGATTCCTAGAAATGCAATAAATAAAATAGCACAAACTGTAGTATCCTCTGTTAAACCCAAAATAATGAACTCTGTCACAGCTGTCTGGTTTTCAGTCCCCATCTATACCAGGAAAGACAAAAAAGTGGATATTAGAATGGAAGAAAATACTATAATTCATATACTTACTTTTACAATAGCTATGTAATAAAAATTAAAACATATACACATATATGTAATTTTTTTAGTTCACAAAATTCTTTCTCACACAATACCTCATATAAATATAAATAAATTTATATTTAAATATAAATTTATTGAGATAGGGCCAGGAGTACTAGAAAAAAAAAAACCTTTCTTTTAAGACAAATAACATACTCAACTCATATTTGCATCATGTGGTTAGTTTAACTATTCTGTGAGGAATGGTCTCTCACATGGGCATATCCCAGAGAGGGCATTTAGTGATGTGAGGAACACAGTGGCTAGATTTTCTTAGGCCCAAGACATGGCTAAAGCTTAAGAACATATCTTTCAGAGAGAAATGTTTGGTTTAAGTTTACTTGCTAATACTTCATAGTTTGCAGATCCTTGACATTATTCTAATTGTAGAGACCTTTATAGTTACATGGGGATTTTTGGATATAACATTGAATGAATGATCTCTATGAAATCTGTTATAGTAGGTAGTTTGATTCTTTTTTTTTTTTTTTTGCTACATTGGCCTTTGTTAGATTGTATAAACGCTTCACAATGCATAGAACAAGTTTTTCCTGGTGTATGTTAAGCTTTTCCTAACATTTATATTTACATGTCAGTTTATACTTTTTTCAAAACCAGGATTAGTTTATATATATATGTGTGTGTGTGTGTGTGTGTAATACATATGTGAAATAGTTTGGAGTTTATCTTATAAAAATAAAGGGTTATTGTAAGTAAGTTTTCCTGTGTTTAAGCACCTTACACCAGAGTTGAATATAATATACTGTTTCCTATTTTCAAACAGATAAATTATAACATAATCTGTATTCTCTGCAAGCTCCTTTATGAAATATATTGTAAATCACGTTCTTGACTGTTGTTTACTCTCATATTTTGAGTAGTCTATATTTTAATATTATGTGATTTTTTGTCTTGAAAAGTAATAAGGCCATAAATTTGTGCAAAACAAATTTAAAATTTTATAAATACTAGGTATGTAATGTAAAAATAAAATGTGTATGTAAAAAAAAAAAGACAGGGAAGCGGCTGTGACTCAATCAGTAGGGCTCCCGTTTACCATATGGGTGGCCCCGGGTTCGGTTCCCGGGGCCTCCTGGTGAAGGCAAGCCTGCCCGCACGGCGTGGTTAGCTGACCCAGTGAGCACAAGCAGCAAGGGGGGGGATAAATGAATAAATAAATAAAATCTTTGAAAAAAAAAAAAAAAAGACATAGGTAACTTGTTGTACTTAAAACTACTAAGTGGTAGAGCCAGGATTCAAATCAGGCATATCTGGTTTCAAAACTTGTATACTATCCTGATGATAGAATATGTTAAGATGTGTTTAAAAACAATCACGGGTATTCTATAAACCTAGGGAGATTACCCCCCAAGCTAAATAAAATTGAAACCATTATAGTTTATGCCAGGACTGTTCTTTTTCCTTCCTTTACAGGAGGCTTAAAACCTCTTCTCTTTAATAAAATTCTAAAACTGTGAATAATTTTGAAAGCATACTGACTGCTAGTTTCTGGAATATATTAGAATTGTTTAATTTGTTTTAATTATAACTTAGAAAATATCTTTCCATAGATTTCAAGAACTTTTCCTTTACTTACTGAAATTTGGTAATAAGATTATTAACCACTCTTATTTTAAGACTGATAAACTGTTTAAATTGGGGAACTGCAGGGTAAACTGATTCTCAGCTCCCCAGCCTAGAAGATAGAGATTTAATATGCCACAACTAACCCCTCCCTCAGAGCTCTTGCAAAGCAAAGGCCCTGGGGGCTGGGTAGGTCAAAGAATTTAGGGAAAACTTTTTCCCTTTCCCAATAGTTTTTATATCCAGATTTCTATATGACATTTCCATCCTGCTTAGCCTAATTTGGACTCAAGGAATATTCATTCACAAATATAACCTCATATTTAATTTTTAACAATTTGAATAGAGTTCTTTTAAGAATTTTCATTTGTTAATTCGATATTGCCATCCTGATGTATGGAGATATACACTGAGAAAATAGACACAAATAAAGAGTTAGACAAAACCACTCAACTCACTGGTGTTACTTATAATTTGCATTCTTTTATAAAATAAGTTTAACTGTAAAATAACATTTAAAAGATTTATTTGAAGGCTATTTCTAATTACTCTAATTTGCACTGTGACCATCCAGTTTTGCACAAGAATTTTGTTCCTTTTAATTACTGGCTTATAACCAAATTGTCCCCGTTGCTTTAAAATACAATTTACAATGTTGTAAATTTACTTCAGAGTTTTGCTTATTTCCCATTTTGACTTTGGCAGACATTGGATGAAAAACACTAATTCCAGTATATATTCGCTAAGGTCATTGAAGCCTCAGGGAAACTGGTTTCTCTCATCAATTGCTGCTTTTAGGAACCTCAACAGTCAAGGTGGGAGGGATCCCGCAGCTCCCAATCCTCGAGATAACAGGACTCAGACAGCTGCTGGACTTGAAGAGTGTACATTCAACCCCAAGGGTTGAGAAGTCCACCAGGCAGCAATTTAGTCCACACTTAGATCATGAGAGAAAGCAAGGTTATTGGCATCAGTGGAAGGACAGGAAACAGGGGTATCTCAAGTTTGCTTTCCCCTGAGCCATAGGGAGCAGAAGTTGTCATGGTATAACCATAGCAAAGGCAAGGGTTGAGGCTAGACCCGAAGTAACCATAAACAAAGGCAAGCTCAGTTTATAATTACCATCACAATAGCTAGCATAAGCAAGGGTGTGGTTAGACCTGGAGTAACCTTAAACAAAGGTAAATTTGTCTAAGATTACATTTACAATAGTAGATCTAGGTTAAATTCACCCAGCTATAAAAATTTCAGATATTATCCTTCTGCTGTTTTATAATTTAAAGGCATCTTAACTCTTAGTTACAGTTTCTAGTAAGTTTCCACTTAAAAACAATTTGGGCATTTCCATTTATTAACTAAGCAACTAAAACAAGTTTATTAGTAACAACTTGCTAAGTTTTTCCACTTTTCCTGCAGTTGAACTAATTCCACTTGTGAATTATACATCAAATTCAATTGCAAGATAGTATTGACATTTAAAGACTCATTTTTTTTGTTTACCTTTCACTGTTATTCAATTTTTAACAGGTGAACCCCAAATCTGATTTATGAGTCTCTAGGTCCAAGCAGACTAACAAAGTTAAAATAAGCATGGATTAGAACAGAAGAGAGAATTTTACACACTTAGCTTAGCTTAGGGAAAGACTTGACTTTAGAATCACCTAGATGCAAAGCTCCCAGTGTCTGTCCATGACAGAAACTTTGTACAGGACCCTCCAGCTTAGTGCTTCCAGGAAAATCCCTGGGCAGCTGCTAAGTACTGAGCTTAAGGGGGTTATAGAATACCCAGAAAATAAATCAACATTATATGTATTAAATTTTTAAGATGATGAAAGTTGTAAGTTCATGTCTAATGAAATTAAGTTAAAGAAGGAAATGTAGATCTGTCCTCTCTTAAATGAATAAAGTAAACTTCATTGGTTGCATTGCTAATTGTAATTTAATAAGCTTATTTTAAAGTAAAATAACCAGCCTATGTAGTTATGGTTAATTATAAGGAGTTTGTAAAAGCATCTTCTAAACTGAAGCATTTAAATGGCTAATTCCAAGAAGGCATTATTAAATAGAAACTTAAATTGATATTAATAACAAAAAGTAACTTCATAACAGGGAAACCTGTCAGAGGTCACCTCAATCTTTGTATTAAAGTGGTGGTAAGAAAGGATCATCTTGATTCCACTGGGGATCTTCAGTTTTCATAAAATGATTGAGAAAGCAGTTTTTCCTATACTGCTAAAGTAAAATACCTGTTAATTAATGTCATCATGGTAAAGTTGTATAGGTAAAAAGCAAAGTACTAAAATAGTTAAGTTCATTTGATATGTTATACGTTCCTTAGGAAGTGTTTAGAAAGTATATAAAAATCTAAAGAGAGAGATTTCAATATCGTCATACTCTCTTGTATATTCAAGCCAGGCCTTCAGTACACTGCATGTTGCCTCTCCATTTGAGTTATTGGCTAGGTTGGTTACTGACCCCTAAAACAATAAAAGTATCTATTACATCTCTGAACATGCTTCTGAAGTGGATAGAGAATATGTTGCAGTTTCAGACTCCTGCAGCAGCCAGCAGTGGCTCGATATGGCCAGATGTACAATGGGTATTGCCTCCAGATTGGCTCATTTCATAATGCCAAAGGGCACTATGCACCAGGCCAGTGAAATACTGGAACCTACTTTCCTAGCTTCTCTCTAGGATCAACAGTGCTGCAGCATGATGACTGTGTGAAGTGCATACCAAGTGGAACAATGATTACCAGAGTGATGTAAATAGAAGTTAAACACAATTGGCATTGTGGCCTGCTCCCATGGAGAAATAACATGTATGGTACTGCAAACCTGGAGCTTAGATCTATTAATTGCAGCTCAAAGAGGAACTTGTGCAATGATTAGTATCAAGTGCTGTACATGTATCTCTCCTATTCTAGATACATGCCTGATGATAATGATGATATCTTTTCTATTCTAGATCATATGCAGAGGGGTATTGGACATGTTAAAAGTTCTGGTAAACTTAATTCATTTTCTAAGTAGTTCATGAACATGCCTATGAGATAAAGGAGAGCTTCTCTTAAGTACTGTCTTTATTTTGTTTTCCATATGCTTGTCTTGTTGCCTACACTGTATTTGTAAGTTTATGTCTAAGGGACTGCCTCTTCATACCTCTCCTAGCTGTCCTAAGCATAACCACTGCTGTGGGAACTGGGGTTGGCAGTTTATAACCAAACTCAGCAAGTCTACCACAATCTGTCCCTAGATTAACCAACAGCATAAAAGAACTCAAGAAAGAATGCTGTTTCCCATCAGCTTTAGGAGAATGCAACCTCTGAAGGCACCTGGCCTTTCTCACTCTCATGCTCCAGTATGTCATAGCTAGCCCCTTTTTGGGTTCGTTTACACCATCTTCTTTATTTTTTTTAGTTGGGCCATGTATCTTCAAAATTCTAATTAAGTTTATTTCTCACAGAATCAATGCCTTATTAGTCATGTGGGGATTAGGCCCAGTTCCAACCACAGTGTTGGACCTTACTCACCTTAACCACAATAGAATAGTCAGAGAGGTTTACACCCTGTCAGGCAAGGACTACTGCAGGAAGTTCATTTGATATGTTATATCAGGAAGTAACTACAGAAGAATGACCATCACCCCTCAGCATGCTCTTAAGAATAAGGATGTGAACTCTCTGAGGGGGGAGTTGAGGCAGGTTACTACAGGGAAATGAATAAAAGACAAGACAAACATGGCTAATAGAAAACATGGCCGACAGACAACATGGCTGATAGACAACATGAACCACAGACAACATGGCTCTGAGACCCTGCCAAGACCTTGACCCTGACATTGAGGTCCCAGTTAACTCTCTCCAGAACCTTCCCTTGGCCCCAGATATTCCAAACAGTCCTCACCATTGGTCGTTACCACTGATGGGGTAGCCAATAACAGTTGGCATTAGCAAAGGGGAGGAACAATTAATAGTTTAAACGTTAACCATACAAGCCAGCGCACTCTCTCTCTGCCTAAAGGAGTCTGCACCAAATCTCAGTGTGTATTTCCATCCTTCTCTCCCATTTCTCAACAAACTTTGTTCTTTCCCTCCATTTCCCAATAAATTCTTTTTACTGGTCTAACTAAACTGGCATGTTCTTAAATTATTTTATACAATATAGCCAAGAAACTAGAGGAACCCAAAACATCCCAGGTTTCATTTTGATGATGTTCTTTCATGATCTGTAACAAATGTTCCACACCAATGCAAGGTGCTAGTGGAGGGGAAGTATGGGAATTCTGCATATTGTGTATTATTGCTTTGTAAGCTCACAATTTCTCTAGTAAAAAAATATATATTAAAAAATAAAAAATAAACAGTCAGCAGGGAACAGATGTGGCTCAAGTGGTTGAGAAACCACCTCCCACATGGGAGGTCCCAGGTTCAGTTCCCAGTGCCTCCTGAAAAAAAAAAAAAAACAAACAAGCCGTGTAAATGAAAAAACCAACTCAAGGAAGCTAATGTGGCTCAGTGGTTGAACACCAGCTTCCCACATTCAAGGTCCTGGGTTCAATTCCCGACCCCAGTACTTCAAAAATAAAAATTAAAAAAACTCATGGATGGGGACAAAATTGGCTATTCATTTAACATTTGTTCATTCAAATGTTTGTTGAATATGTACTGAATTCCAATTACCAAGTTTAGTGAAATATAGGTCTCCAACATGAATCCAGTCCTGTCCCTCTTCACATGAAGGTCTCTATTTTGATAAGAACACAGATCTTCTTAAATAGACACACTTCAGCCTAATATGGTAAGGTTCATGAGAGTTATCACAGCCTAGTGATAGCTTAGAGGGGACAATTAATCTGAGATTTTCAGAATCATAGCTTAGTCATAGAGTGGAAAGCTCTGAAACAATCCACTGCAACAGTTATCTCAGGTGAGGAATTCCCAGGCTTCATTAATAAGCAGCAGAGGGTCAGACTGAGGACTTTAGAATTCTGTTTCTTTCCATGGCCCTCTTCTGAACATGACTACTAGGGTAGTTATGAGAGTGAGAGCTTTCTCGTGGAATCACAGGATGCCCAATTTCTGAAGTCCCTAGAAATAGTCTACTCTAGCTTCCTTATTTGATAAAGTTAGAAACTGTGATCAAAAAAAGTTCGATAACTAATTTTGGGTCAAATGACTTTCTGGTAACTGCACTGAAAAAAACCCATATTCCTAGATATGGTAGATTGAGCTATGTACCACAATTTAGGCATAAACTCAATCTTAATCTGCATGCCTCTGTTGTGAACCCCATTGTAAATAAGACTTTAGAAGATGTTATTTTTCAGTTAATATGTGAACAATTTAAGCAGGGTGGGCCTTAATCCGGATTACTGGTGGCCTTATAAGGAGAAGAAACCAGAAACCAGGGTCAGAGAGAGCCACAGGGAGAAGCCAGAAGTCAATGGAACCAAAAAGAGAAAAGAAAGGACATTGCCATGTGATGCAAGAGAAGGATATAAGCCAAGGAACACCAAGAATCAATGGCAACCAGCACAAGAATGTTACAGAATTTGGGGATAAAGAATCACCTAGCTGACACCTCAAGTTTGGACTTCTCCTAGCCTCAAAACCATAAGCCAATAAATTCCCATTGTTTAAGCCAACCCAAAATATGGTATTTATCATTACAACCTGGCCAACTAAGGCACTGGACACCATGGCCAAGAAATATTTTCCTTCCTAATTCATTAATATATTTCTGTAACACAAATCTTTCCTGTATTTCTTAAAGAAGGTAGAATATCAGAAAGTATACTTAGTTCATTATTTTTCAAAAAGATTTATAAAATTAACTTAATATATTAATAATACCTCTACTCCTGAAAGAAGGATTTTGAAATCCAATAATTTATCTAAAGAAGAGGCTATACAGTCCTGGAAATTTTGTGAGGCAAGTGATTATGAGCTGCCTTCAGTGCCCAGAACCCAAGTAATTTATATGCCCCTGTTTTCTGCTGAATCGTTATGGGTTCTTGGTAAGTGGAAAACTGGATTTAACTGGAATTGCCTTTTTGCAGAGCAACAGAGGAGGTAGATGACTGAGAATATCTGAGAATAGATGCAATGTAGAGAGTAAAATAATTAACCATTAAATTTAAGCTAGGTACATGATACATGTAAAATCAATTAAATGGTGCTAGGTATCCCAAGGGAATTGAAGGTTTTCTATAATTAGTCTACTAGAGAGAATGAGCTGGAAATATAGGAAGTGGTGGTGGTTATTGTTTGGGTTACTCAAAATTGAGGTTATGGAGAGACTACAGTTATTGGTAAACGACAAGATCTAAACTCTAGTATGAAGAGATAAGATGCAAAAGTCAATGGATGATTACAAAAGTAGAAGGAAAGATAAGGAGGATTGGATAGTATAGTTTGGTGACATAAACTGCAACTCTGGGTGTTTGGAGGTATATTAGTCAAAGGGGTGCTAATGCAAATTACCAGAAATCTGTTGGCATTTATAAAAGGGGATTTATTTAGGGTAGAAGCTTACAGTTACCAGGCCATAAAGCCTAAGTTACTTCCCTCACCAAAGTTTGTTGCCATATGTTGGAGCAAGATGGCTGCCAACATCTGCCAAGAGTTCAGGCTTCCTGGGCTCCTCTCTTCCTGGGACTAGCTTCTTTCGAGGCTCAGGCTTGCTTCCCTCCTCAAGGCCAGCTTTAGACTATCAGTGAATAGCTCGTCTCTTTTCCCAGGGCCTTCTCTCCTTCCTCATGACCAAGCTTCTCTGTGTGCTTACTTCCCCGAGATCCAGCATTAAAACTCCGGCATCAAAACTCCAACTCTGTCCTTTGCCATGTCTTTTTAGGTGAGTACCCACCCAAGTAGGGGCAGGCACTCAACTCCCTACTGATGTGGCCAAATCAAAGCCCTAATCTTAATTTAATGACACCCGGAGGAACACACCAGTTTATAAGCATAATCCAGTATCTATTTTTGGAATTCATAAATAATGCCAAACTGCTAAAGGAGATAAGAGATGGAGAGGAAGAATGGTCTCTAAATTGCAGCAGAGGGAAAGGAAATACCCTATTGACCACCAGACCCAGAGGTATGAGTGGTTTTAAAAAATCATCACATGAAAAGGCTGCAGAGAAATCATTTTTTTCAGGGGAGAGCCAAGAATCCTTTGGACAGTGAAGAAAATATTCAAAAGAGATGTTGAGGACAGAAGAGATTTTGTTGATAACCATGAGTTCCAGAGGACACAGGGAAAGGGCTTCAGGAGTTAAAAATAGGTGGAAGCTGGACCTCTTGATTCAAGAGAAAATAAGAAGTCTTGAAAATAACTTATATTTACACCAGTTCAATGGAGATTACATTCTAAGAGAGACTAGAAGAGATACTACACAAAGAATACTGAAAATATATTATCATGCTATAGTTAATAGTTAAATGAACAGAAGGGAGAGTTTGGGGAGGGGGATGATGGGGAAGCAATTCTGCTAACCTGGACTGGTTTTGCAGTTTTGAAGCAATGCCACCCTACTGGGGAATTTAAAAAAAAAAATGAGGAGAATTAGAATACATAATCAAAGATCAAAATTTTTGGGATAAAAATACATCTCCATGATAGTCATTTCTGAGATTACCACAGGGATGATGTCACAGAAATCCAAAATTGTCATTTTGTGATCTTGATTAATCTTTAAGGGGTTTACACCCTAGATATGATGTAGAATCTGCCAAGACTTATCACCTCTACCTTCTATTTCTTATGGAGTTTTATATTATGAGAAGAAACCAGGAATGCTTTTTCTATAGCCTAGGACATAATGGAATATAAATTAAAGGACTTGAGGGCATGTCTTCTGTAATTTATATTTTCACCTGTTCTTATAAACAACCATAGGAAACTGGAAGATGAATGGGTTATGGTTAGAGACATGAGCATCTGGCTACCCAGATGGTGCACGAAAATCAAACTAGGTTGTTTGGATCAGTATAATGACCCTTAACGGTTCTTGTGAGAGCACATCTCACAAGAATAGGACAAGATGGAGATGAATATACTTTACTGGAAAACGTTTAAATTGAACATGGAAGATAGAGAAAATTTACCAAGATGAGAAATTGCTTTTTGTGAAGAATAGAAAGATTCTTATGAAAATTAAAATTTAAAATGTGGGAGTTCTTAGTCATAAACAAGAGGAACTATTTGAGATGTGTTTTGAAATGAACATGTATTTGTAAGGTGTAGTGACTTTGTGAAAAACCAAGCTTTATTTGTAATGGAATTTGGGATTATAGCATAGAAAGAAAGTAATAAGTACTTTCCTATCAACAAGGTTGGAAAGAATATGTCAATAGCTACAAAAATAGGGTGGCTGAATAGCATTCTGTGTTAACTGGGTAAGGTTATGAGTAGAGAGGACAAGAGGAACATAAGTTAAACTTATGGATAAGAAATGACACATGAGGGAAGAAGAGCTATATTTTAGTTTTTACTACCTCAGTATTCAATTCTTAGAAGTCCTGACGATACATAAAATATCTGCTCAGTGCATGGAAGAAATTTCAAATAGTTTTAGCTGTGCCCAGTTGGAATGAGCTGCCTTCAAAGTTAATGACCTTCTGCCTGACAATTGGTGACAGCATTATAAAAGAGATTCAGGCATTGCAAATCTGCCTGAGTTAATCTGGCTCTGATGTTTTAGAACTAAATCACTGCTGATAGTCTAGGATTCAGCATAGTAGATTAACGTGTTATAATCACACTCTACACATCCATACAAAGAGAATAATTTATACTTTTCCATAGACTACTTTAGCTGTGAAATCTTCAATCACTTTGCTCCTTTGCTGGATAGCTTAAATATCCGACTTATGCCTTTAGTATAATTATGAATGGAAAAGAAGTGTAATAAAAATAAGTGGATAGGATTGGATAGAACAGAAGAAGGAGAACAGACAATTCAGAGGGAGCAGAAAGAGGTGCTATAGTCAAGGGAATAAAATAAAATTTATATTTTCTGAGCCAGATGTGGCTCAGTGGTTGAGCTCTGGCTTCCCACATACAAGTCCTGGGTTCAATCTCTGGCCTGGGTACCTAAAAAAGCGGGGGGGGGGGCAATTTCTACCCCTATGCCAACAATTCCAGTCCATATTTACCAATTATATCCTTCACTCTTCTCCTGGAAAAGAGTTAGGATAACTCAATGTTTTCCTATATTATTTTCCTAATATAACATTTATTTACTCTTGGAAGTATCCATTCTTTATTGTAGCATTGTCATTGTCAAAATGCCTCAACAATAGCAACTGCAAGAATTCCCATAATTTCTCTTTCTTAAAAACCAAGCACAATTTTGGTATAATTTATTTTCCCTTCAAGGATTCAATATCAAGTAGATTGAACTCACCCTACTTCTGCACATATGTGTGAACACACATACACATTGTCATCAGCAGTCATACGCTCAGGCAGGCACACTTTTATTCTGAACAGAGATGCTTTAATAATGTTATATGTGAATTAACTGAGCAATAACATGCATTTTATAAATGCCATACAATTACATGCCTGAACTCCAAAATCCTACCTTCCTTATATACACAGTACAGAGCTAGGAACTTTATTTACTAGGCATAGACACAAGACTGAATGAAAGCTTAAAATATTAAAGAAAATAGATGTGTAAAAGACACAATTCAGAGTCATTTATGAATAACAATATGGCATAAAAGGAAAGTGTTGTGCAGAATTGCCATGGGCTTTGGAGCCAGATACCCTGGAATCTGATTCCAATGTTGCCACTGACTATCTATGGGATCTTAGGCAATTTACATACCTTACATGCTCCAACCCTTCATTACTTTTTGTTAAAAAATACATACTTCATGGAGCTCTTATGTTGAATATGATGCACATTACAGTACCAATAATATTGCTCATAGAAATATGTGGATAATCAACAAATGTTTATTTCCATGAGATAACCAAACTTTAACTTCTAATACAATAATGAGAAAAAAACATTTCTGTATAAATAAAAAAGGGCACTACCTGCAGATGATTGTACCTCAACAATAAGGACAAATGCCAGAGAATTGTCACTGTAAAGCAGGGCCATAATTATATGAGACTTCGGGTCTCTTGGGATATTACTCCTTGAGTACATTACTTGTTTGTGAAAATTCCACTGAAAATACATCAAGACAGAGAAATTACAGGTGCATGTGCTCATTTAAATATGTGATGTCTAACATTCTTTTGGACTCCATTTATATTTTGTGTGAATTCTAATTTTTAATGAAAACTTTTGATGGATTGCTAAAAACATTCTATCTGTTTTAAGAATCAAAAAAATAAAGGTATAGTGTACTAGACATAATTTCAGTTCAAGAAAAGGAATCCATCTGGAAAAAAATCTGAGTTTACATTTTTAAATATTTCTAGATGATCCACCTTTCTATTTTTACTAAACTTTTAAATATTAGAAAATTGTAGATTCACATGCAGTTGTAATAAAAATACAAGGAGATCCTATATACTCTTAACCCATATTCCCCCAGTGGTAACATCTTGCAAAACTAAAATACAATATCACAACCAGAATACTGTCCATGATCCAGTCAAAATATAGGGCATTTCCCTGTGTTCTCAATTAGGAGGGACAAGAATCCCTCGAGAACATAAGCAATGCTTAATAAAAGAAAACAGACCAACATGTCAAGCCCTCAGTATTATTGCAAGTAACTATGAATCTTATTCTTCAAAAATTTAAACTTAGTGGTTACCATAGGTTCTGAAGGGAGGAGGAGGAAAGAGTAGAATAGATGGAAAATAGGGCATTTTTAGGGCATTTGAATTGTTCAGCATTTTCTTGCAATAATGCATACAGGCCGCTTCAAATTTTGTCAAAACCTATAAAAGTGTACAATCCAAAATGTAAACCATAATGTAAACCATTGAACATTTTTAGTAGCAATGCTTCAATATTTGTATATCAATTGCAAGAAATGTACCATCCACATGTAAAATGTTATTAATAAGGGAGAAAGGGAAGGGGGATAGTGTTGGGTATATGGGAATCACCTGTATTCTCTGTGACTTTTCTGTATCCTAAAGCTTCTTTGAAGATAAAATGAAAAAAAGATAAGACACGGGGGGAATACATGGAAGAAAATGTCACAGTACATACAAGACAACAGAGCTTAGTGATGAAAGACAGAATGTCTTTAAAAAATTTTATTTCCAATTTTTAAAAAATGTTTTGTATTTTATTGGTTCTTTTTTAAATTGTTATTTCATTTTCTTATTGATTTTATTTGGTTATTTTGTTGACTTCATTTTTGGAGAGGTTTTGGATCATAGAAGGGTCACAGCAGTGGCAGGGGAGGATCTCTGGTACGAGGTGTCAGTGATAGGTGGATGCATGTGAAGGGGTTCACCTGGGGCATGCCTCTAGGGCATATGAATATGTTCAAGTGTGCATGGGACATTGTCCCAGTGGGTGAAGATCCACACAATAACCGAAAGAACAATGAATTCCCATCCTGGGGGGTTCTGCTACATTCTCTAATAGGACAGCAAGAATCCCCTAGTGCAAGGGTGTGCATAGTGAAGGAAGACAGACCATTATGCCAGGCCTTTGCTATTGATGCTTGCACTTATGAACCTTTTCTTGTGAAATTGAAACTTAACCTAGTATTATATACTGCCTAATAGTTACCTCCTGAAAGCCTCCTTGTTGCTCAAATGTTGCCTGTCTCTAAGTCAAACTCAGTATATAAACACATTATTTTCCCCCTAGCATGAGACATGACTCTGGGGGATAAGCCTCCCTTGCACCAAGGGATTATTAACAAGCGCCAACTAGAAATGAATCCAGAAAAAGCCTTTGACTAAAAGGGGAAACTGGTAAATACAAATGAGTTTTTATGGCTAAGAGATTTCAAAGTGAGTCAGGAGGTCTTTCCAGAGGTTACACTTTTGCACATCTCAGCAGGATCTCATTGACTGCCACAGTAAACACTGCCACCAATAGTGAGGCTCCTGCGGGCTCTAGAGATATCCAGAAACTATAAGCAAGGCAGACAGCTCAGGAATTCATCACCCAGTTAGTGGGTTTTACTTTGGAATTTATGCTCTCCAGTGTAACAGAGTCAGACTCATTTATAGGTTCTCTACACATGGCTCTTCTGCCCCTTTTATTGAACCTATAATTAACACTATGCTTGACAAATATATGTCCCAGAGACTTAAATCTTTGGTCCATCCATGTGCCAGTTGAACCCTGAATTTCAGCAGAGTTGCAACACCTAGTCTCCAGTTCGTTCGACTCACAACTAACAAGGAGATGACAATGGATGACACCCATCCCAAGAAACAGAGAGCATCTGCAACTGCAAGGAAGATAATTCCAACCATCTTCCCCATGGGATCTAAGCCCACTCTCAGTTAGAAGCAGAGTAGGCATCACCATCTCAAAATCCTCAAGAATGGGGAATGAACCATGGACTAAATTAGAATTATTATTATCCTACTATAGACTTATTATTCCAGCAATGGAAGAAATCTTCTCATTGTATAAAGGCAGTGGCCACCAGAGGTTCTGAGGGATGGGAGAGGGAGGATTAGATGTAATATGGGGCATTTTCAGGACATTGGATTTGTCCTGCATGACATTGCAGTGACAGATACAGGCTATTGTATATTTTGTCATGACTTACAAAATTGTGCGGGACAGAGTGTAAACTGTAATGTAAACTGTAGTCCAGTATTGTAGCAATGCTTCAATTTGGGTTCATCAAATGTAACAAATGTACCACACCAATGAAGGATGTTGTTAATGTGGGAAAGTGTGGGAGGGGGAGGGAATGGGGCATATGGGAATTCCTTATATTTTTTACGGAACATTTATGCAATCTAAAGCTTCTTTTAAAAATAAAAATAATTAATTAAAGAAAAGATATAGAGCATTTCCATCACCACAAATATCCCTCAAGTTACCCTTTTAGAGCCACAATCCACCCCTATCGCCTCTTTAACCTCGGACAACACCAAATCTGTTCTCCACTTCTGTAATGTTATGATTTCAAGAATGCTATATAAATGGAATCATTGATTAGCTTTTTTCACTCAGCATAGTTCTCTGGAGAGTCATCCATGTTGTTGTGTGTATCAAGAGTTCATTCCTTTCTATTGCTAAGTAGTGTTCCATGATATAAATGTATCACAGTTAGTTTAATCATTCACCCATTGAAGGGCATTTGGGTTATTTTCAGTTTCAGGCTATGCCAAGCCTCATATATAGATTTTCTGTGAATGTAAATCTCCATTTCTCTGGAATGAATGTCCATGAGGTCAATTTCTATTCATTTAGAAAGTACATGTCTAGTTTTTCAAGAAACTGCCAAAATGTTTTTCAGTTGTACTATGAAATATGTATGGCTGTACTAGTTTAATATTCCCATCAGCAATATATGAGTAATCCAATTTCTCTGCATTCTCTCTGCATTGGACTCACCCAGGACAACTACCAAGGAGGTGATGGTGGACAACCACCATACCAAGGAACCGAGAGAATCTACAACTGCAAGCAAGAGAGTCCAATCCCTCAGCCATGTGGGACTGAAGACTCCTCTCATTTAGAGGGAGTGGGCATGACTATCCCAGAATCCTCAGGATTGGGGAATGAACTATGGACTAGAGTGGACTTGCTGGTATTCTTCTATAGACTTATTGTGATTCAAGCAATGGAAGAAATTATATCATTGATGTGGAGGCAGTGGCCACTGGAGGTTCTGAGGTCAGGGAGAGGGAAAACAGGTGTAATACGGGAGCATTTTTGGGACTTGGGAATTGTCCTGAATGACATTGCAATAACAGATACAGGCCATTATATAATTTGCCATAACCTACAGAACTGAGTGGGAGAGAGTATAAACTACAGTGTAAACTATAATCCATGCTTAGTGGCAATGTTCCAAAATGTGTTCATTAATTGCAATGAATGTACCACACTAATGAAGGATGTTGTTAATGTGGGCAGTGTGGGGAACAGAGCATATGGGAATGCCCTACTTTTTCTTTTTTTGCCCTATATTTTTAATGTAACGTTTCTGTAATCTAAATATCTTTAAAAAAGAAATCTTAAAAAAAAAAGAAACTGCCAAAATGTTTTCCAGAGTGCCTGTACAATTTTAATGTTCCCACCAGCAATATATGAATAATCCAAATTCTCTGATTCTCACCAGCCTTTGATATTGTCATTACTTACATATTTTAGCCATTCTGATAAGTGTTTAGTGATATCTCATTGTGGTTTAATTTGCATTCTCTTAATGATTGTGTATCTTTTCATGAGCTTATTTTCCATCTGCATATGCATTTCAGTGAAATGACTCTATGCATTTTGCCCATTTCTTAAGTTGGTTTATTTGGTTTTTCACTGTTGAAATTTGAAATTTCTTTATATAGCCTAGATACTAGTCCTTTTTCAGATATGTGGTTTACAAATACTTTCTCCTACTCTTTAGAGTGTATTTTCATCCTCTATACAGGGTCTCTTTCACAAAGCAAAAGATTTTAAATATGACGAAATACAGTTTATCAAATTTTCTTTTTGTAATTTGTGGTTTTAGTGTCAAGCCTAAGAACTCTTTCCTAGCCCTGGACCCTGAAATTTTTGTCCTATTTTTTCTAAAAATGTTATATTTTTTTGATTTATGTTTAAGCCCAAGATCCATTTTGAATTCATTTCTATATAAGGTGTGAGACTTAGGTCAAGGTTCATTTCTTTTCCTGTGGATGCCAAATTTCTCTTGCACCATTTCTTGAAAAGGCTCTTTCCTCCATTGATTTGTTTTACACCTTTCTCAAAAGTTAATTTTTTGTGTTACTCTATATTAGAATGGGTTTTTTTAATCTGTTCCATTGATCTATGTGTCTGTTCCTCAACCAATACCACACAATCTTGATTTCTGAGCTGTACATGTATTAAAACTGGATACATGGAGTTGCAACACCTACTCTCCAGTTCATTGGTCTCACCCATGACAACTGAAGAGTAAGTGATGATGGACAACCACCATACCAAGGATTTGAGAGAGTCTACAACTGCAAGCAAGAGAGTTCCATCCATCAGCCCTATGGGATCAAAGCCTACTCTCAATTAGATGTGGAGTGGACATCACCATCCCAGAATCCTCAGGATTGGGGAACAAACTATAGACTATAGCAGACTTACTGGTATTCTACTATAGACTTATTGTGATTCTATCCATGAAAGAAATTGTATCACTGAATGACATTGCATTGACAGATACAGGCCATTATATATTTTGCCATAACCTGGGTGCAAGAGAGTGTAATCTACAATGTAAACTGTAATCCATGCTTAGTGGCAAAGCTCCAAAATGTGCTCATCAAATGCAATGAATGTACCACACTAGTGAGGGATATTGTTAATGTGGGAAAGTGTGGGAGATGTGGGAGTGGGGCATGTAGGAATCTGCTATATTTTTTATGTAACATTTATGTAATCTAAGTATCTTTTAAATAATAGAATAAAATGCTATGATTACATAGAGATGCTTTCCTCAGGAGAATATAGCATAAATCTGTTCATGCATTTGTTGATTTGATGAGACTTACATTTCATTAAGGTATTTAATTAAATATATAATTATTTATGAGTTGAAAAAATGATTAGACTAGTTCCTCCCATTTTATTCTTCTTTTCCAAAATTATTTTAGCTATTCTGGTTCCTTTGCCTTTCAATATAAATTTTAGAATAATCTTATCGATTTCTAGTAAATTCTTGCTGAAATTTTGATAGAAAGTGTGTTAAACTTAAATGACAAATTTGGGGGAAATTGACATCTTACTATGTTGTGTCTTCCAATTCACGAGCACAGTATTCCATTTATTTTTATCTTCTTTGATATCCTTTGGCATTTGGTAGTTTCAGCATTCAAGTCCTGTACATCTTTTGTTAATTTTACACTTAACTATTTCATTTTCTGAGCAATTGTAAATGGTATTGTATTTTTTATTTTGATATCCATGTGTGCATTACTAGTATACACATTGTTGTAAGCTTATCTTTTATCCTGTGACCTTGCTAAACACATATTAGTTCTAGGAGGGTTTTTAAAAATAGATTTCTTGAGCTTTTCTATTGAGACAAACAGGTTTCTGAAAATAGGGACAGTTTTATTTCTTCCTTTCTGACCTATATGCATTTTATTTCCTTTTCTTGCCTTACTACATTGGCTAGAACATCTGGCACTATGCTGAATATGAGTGGTAATATGGACTTTGTTACCTTTTTCCTGATGTTAGGGGAAAAGTCTTACACCATAAGTATAATGCTAGTTATAGATTCTTTGTAGATGTTCTTTATCAATTTCAGGATGTTCCACTCTATTCTTATTTTTCTGAGAGTTTTAATCATGAATTGGACACTTTGCTTACTTCGTATTGCAGGGCTGATAATTGTTGGGTGGTTCAACACAAGGCCCTTTCTTTGCCTCTGCTTGGCTGGGGAATGTAAGGCACCATTCACAAGCACACACTAATAACCAACAATAGTAGCCTCTCTTTCTTTGCCTATATCAAAGCTTCAGCTTCCTCCTGAAAGAACTTCTGATTCCTAAACTTAACTCTTACACTTTCCTACGAAAATAGCAAAAATATTTTTTTTAATAATAACGATGACCATTATAGGGAAATTTTGAAATATTGAAATCAGTAAATGAACACATGAAAGAGAAGCACTAACAAAATTAGGATACAAAATATGAAATATCAATAGTCAGTCTCTTTAAAGAGCATTCTGGGGCCTCAAAACAAAATTCTAACCCCCAAAGAGTCTCAAAGATTCCGTAACATCCTAAAAAGTAATTTCCTTACATATTTCTCTCAACTCCTCTTTACCTGACCTTCTAATAAGCTAACCATTCCTCAGGATTTTCTCAAGAAAAGAACAGTTACATCATAAAACTCCTAATCTGAAATTAAATCTAATAAGTTTAATTAAAACCTCAGTTTAAAGCTACAATAAGGCTATAATTAATGTTTTTCCTAAACTTCAGGAAGATAGGCAAAAATTTGCTGTAGAATTCAGAATTTTGTCTTGGAGTGCATATCTGTACCAATGAGGATAATTCATTGAATTCTAAGATGGAAAATTTTTTGAAGCAGAAGAATTGGAAAGTTGAATAGCACAGCTACATAAAACATCTAAATTGTTTTAAGAGAGCAAGGAAAATGGAAAATACACTATCTTAGGCAAATTCAGAAATCTTTCTTTTAAGAGTAAAGATTCAAAATTATAGGCTTAGAGAAAGATGTGAAATAAATTTTGGGAAACTCTCAAGCAATATTTTGAGAAATAACTGAATGTGATGGTTAATTTCATGTGCCAGCTTGGCTAGTTTATGGTGTCCAGTTGTTTGGTTAAGCAAGCACTGGCCTGATTGGTTCATGAGGCTATTCTGTAAATGGATTAGCATCTGTAGTCAGTTGATTGCATCTATGACTGATTGCATCCACAATCAACAAAGGAGATTGCTCTTAGTAATGAGAGGGGTCCAATCGGTTAGAGGTCTTAAAGGAGGATTGACAATTTCAGCAGTGATAAAGAATAATTTCTGCCTTCCCTTCAGCCAGCCAACTTCTCCTGGGGAATACAACCACTCCTTCATTGGAATTCTCAGCTTGCAGGCTGTTCTACAGAGTGTGGACTTGACAGATTTCATATCACTTTTGTTGGAAGTTTCTAGCTAATGGCCTGCCCTACAGAATTCAGATTTGCCAGTCCCCACAGTTGCATGAGCCAATTCCTAGAATAAATCTTTTCATCTATTATCTATCTATCTATCTATCTATCTATCTATCTATCTATCTATCTATCTAT
>JAKSZT010007815.1:42358868-42418066 GCA_026826555.1 Tolypeutes matacus | reverse complement strand
CTCAAACCTCTGAATTAGGAGATTTAATCATAAAAAAATGAAATATGGAATAGCTAATTTAGAAAATATCGAATATATATAGAGAGAGATTTTCAGATAGGTTTAAAAAGCAAACAATCTAGAAATCATTACAAATTTGGCTCTCTACGGGGAAAAAAAAAGGTCTTCGGTTTTGAATATCTAAGATTCGGGAATCTATAGGTAAGGATACTTGTAGATTTTGAAAAACAAGTGTATCATATTGGCAAAAAAAAAAAAAAAAGGACAAGATTTAAAATCTATCACATGGTGCCATTCCAAGGGAGGCATTTGCACTCCAAAATTCCCTATCTTTCTCTCTGAGGGGAATGATACAGTTTTCCCAATAAAAAATGAAAAACCACTTCACAATGGTTATAATAAAAAAGACATAATAACAAGTGTTGACAAAGATGTGTAGAAATTATAACCCTTATATATTGCTGGTGGGGATGTAAAATGATTCAGTCACCATTTTTGAAAAACAGTTTGGCAGTTTTTCAAAATATTAAGCATAGAGTTCCAGCATTACCCAGCAATTTCATTCATGGTTCTATATCCAAGAGAAATGGTAGTATACATCCAGACAAAAACTTGTCCATTAGTGTTCATAGCAGCACTATTAATAATAACTATATTAATCAGCCAAAGGGGTGCTGATACAAAGTACCAGAACTCTGTTGGCTTTTATAAAGGGTATTTATTTGGGGTAGAAACTTACAGTCACAAGGCTATAAAGTGTAAATTACATCCCTCAAGGCCAGAATAAGTCTCATCTCTCTCCCAGGGCTCGCTTCTCTCTGGGCTCAGCTGCTCAGGGCTTTGGTCTCTGCAGCTGCAAACTATTAGGTGAACAGCTCATCTCTCTTCCCAAGGCCACAAAATCCTGTCTAATGAGCTGTCTTTCTTCTTCTGTGTTCTTCTTCTCTGTACATTTACTTCCTGGGGCTACAGCATCAAAAACTCATGTCATTTTCTCTGTGAGTCCCTGCCCACCACAAATCCAAAAAGACATTACAATCTTAAAAAAAAAAAAAAAAAAAAAAAAAATCAGTGTAGCGGTTTGGCATTGTTTGTGAATTCCGAACATAGATGTTGGATTATGTTTGTGAACTGGTCTTTTCCTCTAGGCATATTAGATTATATTGGATTCAGAAGTTTAAATTATACTTGATTAAATAATGATTAAGGCTTTGATTGGGCCACGTCAGTAGGACACTGAGTCCCTGCTCCCTTGGTAGGTGGGGGACTCAGAGAAAACCACACAGCAAAGAAGAGAGGAGGAGTTTTGAGCTGGAGCCTCGGAAGTAAGCACACAGAGGAGCAGAGCAACTGAGTCCAGAGAAAATCAAGTCCCTGGGAGAGAGACAGAGCCAGTTGCCTCATAGTCTACAGCTTGCCTTGTAGAGAAAGCAGAGCAGATGAGCCTGGAAAGAAATGAGCCCAGAGAAGAGAGGAACCTAGGAAGACTGAACTCTTGACAGATGTCAGCAGCCATCTTGCTCCAACACATGGCAACAGACTTTGGTGAGGGAAGTAACTTATGCTTTACAGCCTGGTAACTATAATCTTCTACCCCAAATAAATACCCTTTACAAAAGCCAGCAGATTTCTGGTATTTTGCAACAGCACCCCTTCGGCTGACTAATAAGTAACGATGCTAAGTACAAAATCATATCACAATCAGTTTAAAGAAATACAGTTTGTCTTGACGCAAAGTCCAGTCTGGCTGTAGAACTCTGAAACTTACAAAACCATTTATCTGCCTCCAATATACAAATGGACAGATAAAGAATAAACATTTGCATTACCAGAAGGAGAAATTGGGAGGGAAACATGAGTCATGGGTCTAGAACAGTTCTGAAAACCTGTGGGGCATATGCCATGAGATTACTAGAAGGCTAGAATTCTAGAAGGCTTTTGAGAAAATGACCTTTTCTGCCATGGTTTACTGGAACCACTTAAATATGACTCCTAAGTCCTTTCCTGAGTCCTGATATTTTGGGATCATTATCATTAGAGAACTTCTTTATACCCACAAACAAATAGATAAGAACTACTTCCAGATAAAATGTATTATAGTTCCTATACATGATCAAATCATAGAGGATCTAAATATTATTACACCCATATTATGTTTGATTTAGTAAATGACCAAAAAAATTTTCCAGGATCCTAGAATCTCTGTGGGAAAAAGTCTCCACAGTTATAGACAAATTAATTAGAGAAGATTTCATAAGAGTCCGGATTAATTCTTCCCAGATTATTTAATGTTTCATTTTTGTACAAACCTTAAAATATTAGGAAATTTTCTAGGGGTATTAAATAACTAAACAGTTTGGCAAAGATTAAAGACTCAGTACCCATTAATGCATACCCCTTAATTCAGAAGCCAAGGGTCCTTCCCTCAGAGCAATTACAGGCTTCAAATTAGTCAAAGTAGTTTCATATCTTATATTAGGATCACCAGTAAACCTAACATTTGTATTACAAAAGTTATCTCTATGCTAATTGCAACAACCCAATATTTTCTTAATACATAATTAACTAATTAATAATTATCACTACTTTCTCCTTTTCATATTACCACCAACTGGTATAACATTCTTAATCCAGCAGTTATATGACCCCAACCTAATAAGGGATGATCTCATGATTGTGTTTCTGTAATTCAAGAACATAACCTTACAATGTTAAATTTACCAAATTGATAACTCTATCAAGGTTATATAATAGAATACCCCTATTCTTAGGAAATAAACACTAAAGTACTTAGGGATAAAGGGCCATAATATAGATCACTCCTCCAAAATGGTTCAGGAAAAAAATATGGTATATGTGTGTTTGTCTATCACTATAGATATAAAGAGAGAACAAATGGTAAAGCAAATGGGGTAAATGACTAAAAAAGATATATGGGTATTTTTTGTACTATTCTTATTCTTTAAACTTTCCTGTAAGTTTGAAATTATTCCCAAATAAAAAGTTTTTTTTTTTAAAGAACATAACTTTTAGATACTCTAGTACCAAATTCTAACATATTGTTTGTTGATGGTTTTTATATTAAAATAAAAATACAAGGTTGGATTTTTAACAAGTACTCTAATCACACACATAAAATCCAATTCCTCATCAAAATCCAAATTCCCCAAATGCCTGAGATGTAGCTTTTGCTAGTGCATATAAAATTCCTTAAAATGAAATAAAAACTGATTTGTAAGTATATTTGTAATATTTCACTTTTTTTAAATGCTACAGAAATAGATTTCTCAGATATCCTTTAAAAATGTGCAAGAACATTCTAAATAGGGAGGTGGCATCAGCAGGCATACTCTCCTTCCCAAAAGCACCAAGAAAACTGGCAAAAATGGTCAGTGTTAACTTTGTCAGAACCCTAGAAATTCACCAAAAGCTTGCTCAGTTGTGGTAAATTATATCATCAAGGAATTTGTCCATTTCCTCATAAGTTCCTGAATTTATTGTCATAAAGATGTTCATAATTTTTCCTTTTATTTTTTACTATATGTAGGATTGGTACTGATGCTCCCTTTGTCATTGCTAATATTGGTAAATTTTATCTTGTCTTTTATTTTCTGCTTATTTAGCTTTTTCCATTTTTTATTTGATTTTTCTGGTTTTTGTTATTTAATTCATTGATTTCTGTTCTTACCTTCATTATTTCCTTCCTCCTACAAAGTTTAAATGTAATCAGCTCTTCTCTTTCTGACATCTTAAAAGCTGAAGTCTTAGGTCATTGATTTTAAAAACTCTCTTGTTTCCTAAATAAGCATTTAAAACTATAAACTTCACTCTATGTACTGATTTACTACATTTCAATTTTTTTGAAATTCTGTTTTCATTTCATTCAGTTCAATATATCTTTTAATTTCTTTATGATTTCTTCTTTAACCCAAGGCTTATTTAGAGGTCTATTAGTAAATATCCAAATATAGGATTTCTCTAAATCAGAATTCCTCAGCCTCAGTATTATGGATATTTTGGGGTGGATACTTCATTGCTATGGGAAAAAGGAGGCTGTCCTGTGCATTGCAGGATGTTTAGTAGGAACGTTGGTCTCTACCCACTAGGTGCCAATAGAACCACCCCTCTCAGTTATGACAATATAAATATCATCAGATATTGCCAGCTGTCCCCTGAGGGGCAAACTTATCTCTCATGAGAAATATTGTTCTAAATTTTTAAAAATTGATTTCTAATTTAATTCCTTTGTGGTCAGAGATTATGCTTTATATGATTTGGTCTTTTCTAATATATTGGGATTGTCTTTTGGCCCAGCTTATGGTCACTTAGTGAAAAATCCATGCATACTTTATAAGATTGTGTATTTTTGTTTTTAGCTGGAAAATTCTGTAAATATCAAATAGGCCATTTTGATTAATAGTTTACAGATCTTCTAGAATCTTACTCATTTTCTACTTGATCTCTTAGTTACTAAAAGAAGAGAATTAAAATCTCCAACTAAAACTAAATTTTTCTCATTTATTTGTATCAGTTATGTTTCATATATTTTCAACTCTGCTGTTGGGTATATATACATTTATGATTTTATGTCTCCTAGATGAAAATACTATTGGATTATTATAAAATATTCCTCTTTATCCCTGGTAATATTCTCAGTTCTGAGGTCTACTTTGATATCAGTACAGTCATTCAGCTTTCTTATGATAAGTGCCTAAATGGAATATATTTTTCCACTCTTTATTTAAATTTTCTTTTTATTAGAGAAGTTGTGGGTTACAGAACAATAATACATAAAATACAGGATTCATATACACCACTCCCACCATCAGCATCTTCTAATGGTGTGGAACATTTGTTAGAATTGATGATAGTACTTGTATTAGTCAGCCAAAGTACTGCCGATGCAAAGTACCAGAATCTCTTGGCTTTTATAAAGCGTATTTATTTTTGGTAAAAGCTTACAGTCCCAAGGCTGTGGAAAGTCCAACTCTAGGTACCATAAGAGGTACTTTCTCATCAAAGTCAGCTGCCACATTTTGCAGCAAGATGATGGGAAATCTTTTCCAGGTTTCAACCTCCTCCTCTTAAGGCTCCGTGGCCCAGCCTCTGCCCAATTTTGGCTTCCAGTTGGCATAGGGCCTCCTATATCAGTCTCGGCTGTTCTTCCCAAACTCAGCTGTAAACTAAAAGGCAAAATGATTCATCTCTCCCTGCGGCTTTGGCTGTTTGAGTCTTCTTCCTTCTGTCACATGGTCAGATCAAAAATCACAGAGCTCTCTCTTTGGTGTGTCTTCTTGAGTGAATGTCTTTTTATATCAGATCCAGCAAGGGGGCGAGACTCAGCCTGAGTCATGCCTTACTGACATGGTCAAGTCAAAAAAGCCTTCAGGGAAACAGATGTGGCTCAAGCGATTGGGTTCCCATCTACCACATAGGAGGTCCAGGGTTCAATTCCCAGAGCCTCCTGGTGAAAGGCAAGCTGGGTAATGCAGCAAGCTGGCCCGAGCAGAGAACTGGCCCATTAGAAGTGCTCGCCTGCACGAATGCTGGCCCGTGCAGGAGTGCAGGCCCGTGCGGAGAGCTGGTGCAGCAAAATGATGCAACAAAAAGAGACACAGAGGAAAGACAATAAGAAACACAGCAGACCAGGGAGCTGAGGTGGCACAAGAGATTGTGCACCTCTCTCCCACTCCAGATGGTCCCAGGATCAGTTCCCGGTGCCACCTAAAGAGAAGACAAGCAGACACAGAAGAACACACAGAGAGCAGACAGCAAGCACAAAACAACAAGGGGAGGGAGGGAATAAGTAAATAAATAAATCTTTACCATAAAAAAGTCCTCAAAGTAATCTTAACAGATAAACTAATCAAAGCCCCCTCAACAGAATTTAATATAATCAAAGGGTATCACATCAAGAAGAATAGATTAGTTTGCAAACATAATCTTTCTCTTTTGGGGGTTTATAAAATGATTTCAAACTACCACAGCCCTTTTTTTTAAATAATTGTACTGTTTTTAACAGTATTTATCTTGTTACAATTGATGAAAGATCATTAAAATAGTACTAATAACTATCGTCCATAGTTTGCATTAGGTGTATTTTTCCCATATACCACCCTATTATTAACACCTTATATTAGTGCCATACATTTGTTATATTCAGTAAAGATCATTCTTATACTTTTACTATTGACTATAGTCCATCATCTCTAATAGGGCTTACTATTTTATATAATCCTATGTTTCATCTTTTCAGTTTTATTCCAGTAACACATATGACCTAAAGTTTCCCCTTTTAATTACATTCTCCATATAATTCAGTGCTGTTAATTATCACAATAATGTACTACCATCACCAGCATCCATTTCCAAACCTTATAATCAATCTTAGTAGGAATTCTGTACAAATTAAGCTTCAACTCTCCATTTGCTAACAGCAGTCTCTCTCCTGGGAAGCTATATTCTATATTCTAACTCTATGAGTTTGCTTATTATAATTAGTTCATATCAGTGAGATCATACTATATTTGTTCTTTTGTATCTGGCTTATTTCACTCAGCATAGTGTCCTCAAGGTTCATCCATGTTGTCACATGCATCAGAATTTTGTTCCTTTTTAGAGCTGAAGAATATTCCATTGTATGCATATAACACATTTTGTTTATCCATTCATTGGTTGATGGACACTTGGTTTGCGTCCCTCTTTTGGCAATTGTGAATATGTCACTATGAACATTGGTGTTCAGATATCTGTTCGAGTCCCTGCTTTCAGTTCTTCTGGGTATATACCTAGTAGTGGGATTGCCAGGTCATATGGTAATTGTAGCTTTCTGAGTAACTGCCAAACTGTCTTCCACAGCGACTGCATCATGTTACATTCCCACCAGCAATGAACAGGTATTCCTCTTTCTCTACATACTAACACTTGTAATTTTCTATTTATTAATAGTAGCCATTCTACTAAGTGTGAAATGGTATCTCATTGTAGTTTTGATTTGCATTTCCCTAGTAGCTAGTGATGTTGGGTATCTTTTCATGTGCTACTTAGCCATTTGTATATCCTCTTTTGAGAAGTGCCTGCTAAAGTCTTTTGCCCATTTTTTAATTGGGTTGTTTGTCTTTTTATTGTTGAGTTGTAGGATTTCATTATTTATTTTGGATAATAAACCCTTACTAAATATGTGGTTTCCAAATATTTTCACCCATTGAGTAGGTTGTCTTTCCACTTTCGTGGCAAAATCCTTTGATACACAAAAGTTTTTCATTTTGAAGGGATTCCATTTATCTATTTTTTTCTTTTGTTGCTTGTGTTTTTGGGTGTAAAATCTAAGAAATCATTGTAAAATGAAAGATCCTGAAGCTGCTTCCCTACATTTTCTTCTAGAAGTTTTTTTGGTCCTGATTCTTATATTTAGGTTAATCCATTTTGAGTTAATTTTTGCATATGAGGTGAGACAAGGGCCCTCCTTCATTCTTTTGCATATGGATATTCAGTTCTCCCAGCACCATTTCTTGAAGGGACTATTCCTTTGCAATTGAGTGGACTTAGCAGCCTTGTCAAAAATCAGTTGGTTCCACCAGCAATTTTTAAAGAAATGAAAAATACAGTTATCAAACTTATTTGGAAGGGTAAGGGGTTCCGAATATCCAGAAACATCTTTAAAAGGAAGAGTGAAGTTGGAGGACTCTCACTTCTGGACTTTCAATCATATTTTCTAGCTACATTTGTAAAAACAGCATGGTACTTGCATAAAGATAGACACATAGACCAATGGAACCAAATTGATGGTTCAGAAACAGGCCCTCACTTCTATGGTCAAGTAATTATTTTAAGGAGATATGGGGATTGAACCCAGGACCTCATACATAGAAAGCAGGTGCTCAACCACTGAACTACATCCACTCCCCAATGAGAGTTGTTTTTTTCATTTGTTTGTTTATTTTTAGGAAGTACTTGGGATCAAACCCAGAACCTCATATATGAGAAGCAGACACTCACCACTTGATCTACATCCACTCCCCAAGTTCTTTTGACAAGGCTGTCAAACCAACCCAGCCAGGGCAGAACAGTCGGGAGAACTGGATATCCATATACAAAAGAAAGAAAGATGACCCTTATCTCATACCTTACACAAAAATTAACTCAAAATTCATCAAAGACCTAAATATAAAAGCTAGAACCATAAAGCTCCTGAAATAAAATGTAGGGAAATATCTTCCAGACCTGGTGGTAGGTGGTGGATTCTTAAACCTTACACCAAAAGCACAAGCAATGAAAGAAAACATGGATAACTGGGACCTTCTCAAACTTAAACATTTTTATGATTCAAAGGACTTTGTCAAGAAAGTGAAAAGGCAGCCCACTCAATGGGAGAAAATATTTGGAAATCACTATTGATAAGTTTTGATTTCCATTCTATATAAAGAGATCATACAACTCAGCAATAAAAGAGCAAGCAATCCAATTTAAAAATGGGACAAGATCATGGGAATCCCTGTAATTTTTGTGTAACATTTATGTAATCTAAGCATCTTTTAAAATATATATGAAAAAAATAACATTCATGTAAGCAAATGCACATATATATCTATATATCATTTTACAAATATTGGTTTGTATTGTGAAAATTTTGATTTTGACCCACAATTAAAAAAAAAAAAAAAGACATTTCCCCAAAGAGGAAATACAAATGGCCAAAAAGCACATGAAAAAATGTTCAATATCACTAGCTATTAGGGAAATGCAAATCAAAACAATGAGATATCATCTCACACC
The DNA here is from genome assembly GCA_026826555.1 of Tolypeutes matacus. Taxonomy (NCBI): domain Eukaryota; kingdom Metazoa; phylum Chordata; class Mammalia; order Cingulata; family Chlamyphoridae; genus Tolypeutes; species Tolypeutes matacus. The sequence goes on along the minus strand of JAKSZT010007815.1, from coordinate 42,409,291 downwards.
ACATAGAATGACCATCATTAAAACAACAGAGAGCAATAAGTGCTAGAAAGGATGTGGAGAAATAGGAACACTTCTTCACTGTTGGTAAAAATGTAAATGGTGCAGCCTCTGTGGAAGACAGTTTGGCAGTTCCTCAGGAAGCTAAATATAGAACTGCCATATGATCCAGCAATTCCTCTACTAACAATACATCCAGAAGAACTGAAAACAGGGATGTGAACAGACATTTGCATATCAAATATTCATAGAGGTTATTCACAGTTGCCAAAAGATGGAAACAACCCAAGTGTCTATCAGCTGATGAATGGATCAACCAAATGTGGTATATACATACAATGGAATACTGTGCTGCTTCAAGAAGAAATGAAATTGGGACACATGATAACATGGATGAACCTTGAAGATATTATGCTAAGTGAAGTAAGCAATCACAAAAGGACAAATATTGCATAGTCTCACTAATATAAACTAAATACGAAGAATAAATGCATGGACTTAAAACCTAGAGTATAGGTTATTAGGAGATAAGAGGAGGGCTGAGAAGGAGTACTGATGCTTAATGTATGCAGAAATTTTAATTCACTTGACTGTAAAAGTGTGGAAATGGATAGAGTTGATGGTGACACATTATAGTGAGTAGAAATAATGGAACTGGTTTATACACGGGATTGTGGCTGAAAAGGGTAGTGTAGGGATGTAAAGGTCAGTTTAAAGAAAACTAGAGAATAATCTAGGGACTGAATAATATAGTGAATCCAGAGGTGGATGAAAACTGTGGTTAATACGACAAATACAAGAATGTCCTTCTATGAACCAGAACAAATGCATATCACTATTGCAAGGTGGTAAGAATGTGAAGCAGCATGGGAAAAATACAATTAATGTAAACTATGGAATATAACTAACAACAATACTGTAATATTCTTACATCAATGCCAAAGATATACTGTGTTAATAATAGAAGGTATAGAAAAATTATACCAAATGTACGCTATAGGCCATAGTTAGTAGTAATAGTCTGATGATATTATCTCATAATTTGTGACAAATGTTCCACAACAATGTAGTGTGTTGGTGGAGGAATGGTGTATGGGAATTCCACACATGTGCATGATTGTTTTATAAGTTCACTTCCCTAATAAAAATATATATTTTTAAAAAAATCAATTGGCCATAGACGGTGACAGTCTATTCTGAGCTCTCAGTCTGATTCCATTGGTTTATACAACTACCCTTGTACCAGTACTAGGCTGTTTTGACCACTGTAGCTTTGTAATAAGTTTTAAAGTCAGAAGTTTGAGTCCTCCAACTTTGCTCTTATTTTTCAAGATGTTTTTGGCTATTCCTGGATCCTTACCCTTCCAAATAAATATGATAATTCGCTTTTCCATTGCTGCAATGTGGCTGTTGGGATTTGTATTGAGATTGTGTTGAATCTTTAAGCCATTTTGTGTAGAACTGACATCTTAACAATATTTAGTCTTCCAATCCATGAGCATGGAATGTCCTTCCATTTATTTAGATCTTTGATTTCTTTTAGCAAAGGACTTATACTTTTCCATCTATGTCCTTTACATCCTTTGTTAAATTTATTCCTAGATATTTGATTCTTTTAGTTGCTATTGAAAATGAATTTTTTTTCTTGATTTCCTCCTCAGATTACTCATTACTAGTGTATAGGAACACTACTGATTTGTGTGTGTTGATCTTGTACACCACCACTTTGCTGGATGCATTTATTAGCTCTAGTAGCTATCTTGTAGATGTTTTTATGACTTTCTATATATAGGATCATGTCATCTGCAAATAGTGAAAGATCTGCTTCTTCCTTTCAAATTTGTATGCCTTTTATTTCTTTTTCTTGCCTAACTTACAATGTTAAAAAACAGAGGGCAAAAAAAAAAAAAAAAACAGAGGGCATCCTTGTTTTGTTTGAGATCATAGAGGGAAAGCTTTCAGTCTTTCACTATTGAGTATGATGTTAGCTGTGGGTTTGTCACATATGCCCTTTATCATGTTGAGGAAGTTTCTTTCTATTCATATTTTTCTAAGTGTTTTTATCAAAGAAGGATGCTGGATTTTGTCAAATGCCTTTTCTGCATCAATGGAGATGATCATGTGTTTTTTTTTCTCCTTTGTTTTGTTAATGTGGTGTATTACATTAATTTTCTTATGTTGAACCACCCTCGCATAACTGAGATCAAACCCACATGATCATGATTTATAATTCTTTTAATTTGCTGTTGGATTTTATTTGCTAATATTTTGTTGAGGATTTTCCATCTGTATTTATAAGAGAAATTGGTCTGTAATTTTCTTTCCTTGTAATATCTTTATCTGGCCTTGATAGTAGGATGATGTTGGCTTCATAGATTGAATTACATAGTGTTCCCTACTCTTCCTTTTTTTTTTTTAAAGAGTTTGGGCAGAAGTGGTATTAATTCTTCTTGGAATGATTGGTAGAATTCACTTGTGACACCAGCTAGTCATAAACTATTTTTTCTTCTGAGATTTTTAATGACCGATTCAATCTCTCTACTTGTAATTGGTCTGTTGGGATCTTCTAATTCTTCTAGAATCAGTATAGGTTTTTTTGTGTGTTTCTAGAAATTTGTTCATTTCATCTAGGTTGTCTAATTTGTTTTCATACAGTTGTTCATAGTATCCTCTTATGAGCCTTTGTATTTCTGTAGGGTCAGTAGTAATGTCCCCCTCTTATTTCTCATTTTATTTATGTCTTCTCTCTTTTTTTTTCTTTGTCAGTCTAGCTAAGGACTTGTCAGTTTTATTGATCTTTTCAAAGAAACAATTTTTGGTTTTATTAATGCTCTTTATTGTTTATTTATTCTCAATTTAATTTATTTCTGTTCTAATCTTTGTTATTTCTTTGCTTCTACTTGCTCTGAGTTTCATTTGCTTTTCTTTTTCAGAAAAGAAAAGCTCAACACCAGGTATGCTGTTAGGCTTTTGATTTTATCTCTTTCTTCTTTTTTAATGTAAGCATTTAGGGCTATAAATTTCCCTCTCTGCACTGCCTTCACTGCACCCCTTTAGTTTTGATATGTTGTGCTCTCATTTTCATTTGTCTCAAGATATTTACTGATTTCCCTTTCAATTTCTTCTTTGGCCTACTGTTTGTTTAAGAGAGCTTTATTTAATTTTCATATATTTGGGTATTTTCAAGTTCTCTGCCTGTTATTGATTTCCAGCTTCATTGCATTGTGGTCAGAGAAGATGTTTTGTATGGTTTCAATCTTTTAAAATTTATTGAGACTTGTTTTATGAACCAACATGTGTTCTATCCTGGGTAATAATCCATGTCAACTTGAGAAGAATATATATTCTGCTGTTTGGGGGTGCAGTGTTCTGTATGTGTCTGTTAAGTTTAGTTCATTTATCATATTATTCAAGTTCTCTGTTTCCTTATTGATCCTTTGTCTATATGTTCTATTTATTCATTAAAGTGGTGTATTGAATAGTATAACTATTATTTTAGACGTGTCTATTTCTTCCTTCAGTTTTGCAGTGTTTGCCTCTTGTATTTTGGGGCACCATGGTTAGGTGCATAAATATTTATAATTGTTATTTCTTCATGGTGGATTGCCCATTTTATTAATATATTGTGTCCTTCTTTGTCTCTTATAATAGCTTTTTTTAAAGCATATTTATTTTATTTTATTTATTTCTCCCAACCCCCTCATTGTTTTTACACTTGCTGTGTCAGTTCGTCTTTTTTCTGTTTCTTTAGGAGGCACCAGGATCTGAACTCGGGACCTCCAATGTGGGAGGGAGGTGCCTAATCACTTGAGCCACCTCCACTCCCTGCTTTTGTTGTGTCTTTCATTGTTTATCTTTTTGTGTCTCTTGTTGCATCATCTTGTTGCATCAGCTTGCTGCACCTGCCCATTGCATCAGCTTGCTGTCTTGCTCGTCTTCCTCAGGAGGCAACAGGAACCTCTGCTGCCTGCTTTGTTGTGTCTCTCATTACGTTTCTCCTCTTATGTCTCTTGTTGCATCATCTTGTGTCAGCTTCCTGTACCTGCCCATTGTGCCAGCTCATTGTCTTCTTTAGGAGGCACTGGGAACCAAACCACAGACCTCCCATGTAGTTGACGGGAGCCCAATCACTTACACCACATCCGTCTCCCCTCTTATAATAGCTTTAGACTTAAAGTCTATTTTGTCCAATATTAATATAGCTATCCCAGCTCTTTTTTGGTCACTATTTTTATGTTTCATATATTTTTTACTTTCTTTTCTTTTATTGCAGCCCCTTTTTCTCCATAGCTGTTCCTTTATGATGCATCTGACTGATCTTTTTCTCAAATTTTTTCTATATATTTTTAAATACTTCTTTTGTGTTTACCTTAAGGGTGTACATCACACACTTACATCTATAAGGTACTAATTTGAAACAAATGCCAACTTAGCTTTAATATTGTGCACATTTTCTGCCCCCGTATCCCTCTGTTTCCCCTCTTTATGTTGTTTTTGTCCCACATTAACTTTTTTATTTTGCATTACCATTATAAGGAAATATGCCTTTTTCTGGTTCAGTTGGCTTCTGACTCTTAAAGGAATTAAGAGATGTATATTGAGCATACAGTACTCCTGGGTTTTGCATTTACCATTTCAGTTACCCTTACTGAAGAACTTCATTTTTTTATACAACTTCTTCACACTATTCCCAAGACTCCAAGTCGCAACACTTTCTTCTATCTTTTCCTTTCAATCTGCAAAACTGTTTAGTAATTCTTGTAGGTCAGGCCTTTTGCTGACGAATTCTCTTAAGTTTTGTTTATCTGTGAATATTTAAACTCTCCCTCATTTTTGAAGGACAATTTTGCCAGATAAGGAATTTTGGGCTGGAAGTTTTTCTCTTTCAGTATCTTAAATAAATCATACCACTTTCTTGCCTTCATGGTTTCCAATGAGAAATCAGCACTTGATATTATTGACGATCCCTGTATGTGATGAATTGCTTTTCTCTTGCTGCTTTCGTGTTTTTTTTTTTTTAATTTTCTAAAATTTTAAACAATTTATTGAAGTATATCATTCATACATGAACATACATAAACTATAATTGTTCAGTAAACATCGTGATCTTGCAAAACAAACATACATAACATCATACAAGGCTCCCACACATCACACCCCACAAACATACTGCCTTGTTGTGAAACATTTGTTAACAAATCATGAAACAGCAACATCAAAATATTACTACTAACTATAGTCCGAATCTTCCTCCCCTATACATTTTTGTAAGGATTTATTTATTTATTTATTTACTTTTATCCATTTTTACACACACACACACCCATTTTTGCTGTTTGTGTCCATTCACTGGGCAACTCTCTGTGTCCATTTCCTGCCCTCTCTTCTCATCCTTATCCTCCTGCCTTCACTGAGATTCGATCCTTGGAACCTCCAATGTAGGAGAGAGGCATCCTACTACCACCAACACCACCTTAGTTCCTGGTTTTTTGGTGTGTCTTGTCTTGGCTCTCCCTTGTGTCACTCTCCTGTTATGTCATCATCTTGCTGTGCGGCTTGCGGGGCCCAGCGGCGCACCTGTGGATAGGGCCCAGCGGCTCACTCACTTGCAGGACCCAGCGGCTCATCTGCTGATGGGGCCTGGAAACTCACCCACTCGCCGGGCCTGGCGGCGCATCTGCACACAGGGCCTGGTGGTCCACATGCCTGCTATATTTTTCTTTTTTTTTCCTTTTTACCAGGAGATCTCGGGGATCGAACCCAAGTCCCTCCATATGGGAGATGGATGCCCAACCACCCGAGCCACATCTGTCCCCCTCCTATATCCCTTAAGGTTGACCAAAGATACCCAAAGTTACACTCTTTTCCCATACATGATGGTCATATAATAAATCAGGCTTAGTTTATTACCAGCATTCTAAAAACCTGACCTAGGGAGAAAAACTAGGTCTGGGGACACATGCATGGTTTCTAATACAGGGAATGTTTAGCCTACCCTGATTATCACAAAATCAGGACAGCGAGAATATTCGCAATCTCTTGCTGCTTTCAGAACTCTCTCTTTATTTTGGCATTTGACATTCTGATTAGTATGTCTCAGAGGAAGTCTCATAGAATTTATTTTGTTTGGAGTATGTTGTGCTTTTTGGACATGTATATTTATTTCTTTCACAAGGCTTGGGAAATTTTGGGGCATTATTTCCTTAAATATTCCTTCTGCTCCCTTTCCCTTCTGTCTGTTCAAATCTGCTGTTATATGCGTCTAGTGTATACTTAATCTCCATTATTGTGACTTTCGTCTTCATATTTTGTTATGTTTCTTTTTAAACGTTCAGATTCTTTTATCACCTTGAATTTGTTTAGAAGATTTGTTTGAACTTCTTTGATTAGTTGTTACAAATTCTTTGTTTTCTCTGAAGTTTTAATTTCTTCCATTGACTGAGCCATATCTTCCTGTTTCTTTGTATGGCTTGTAATATTTCGCTGATGTCTGAGCATCTGATTATCTTGATGAGTTAACTCTGAGGGTCCATTTCTCCCTCTTGTCTAGGGTTTCATTCTTTTTGGCTTTGTGTTAGGCTCTTTTTTGATGCTTGGCTCAACTTATTCCAGATCTTTAGATCAGCCTGTGTTTAACTGTTCAGATTTTCAGACTTTCTCAACTCTTCATCTGGTTCTCACTCTGAATATGTGGTACAATTTTTATTGCAATTTTTGTATAATTGTTTCACCTCCAGGAGAAAGCTTCCTTTCCTCTGTTCCTTCTACAGGAATCTTCATCTGTTCTGTTTGTTTTTGTGCAGAATTTTCTCCCCAGCTCCTATGATTTGTTTAATTTCTTTCTCTCACTTAGTTCTCCCTTTTCCTTATACTCTTCTGTTCTGGGACCTATGCTATCTTACAGTTTAAATTCCCTCCCCCCATCCCCCCCCCATTTTTTTTCTTCCTTGTGACTTTTCTGCCTCCAGTTTCTTCCCTGTTAGCATATCCCACCCTGGGGAGCAAGGTGGAGTCAATCCAGACAGGTGGTCAATCCAGAAAAGTCCATTTTGTGTTTAGGTGGTCTAGCCAACAGAACTGGATTCAGTGTGTGCCACTATTGCCAACAGTTCTGCTGTTCATTTTCTCTCTCTCTCTCTCTCTCTCTCTCTCTCTCTCTCTCTCTCTCTCTCTCTCTATTCCCCTAGGGGCCCTTTTGTATGCAGCATGCTTGAGCAGCTTGTGTTCCACCCTGGGCCTCTGCAGACTTGGGTCCCTGTACCTGTATATGTAGTGGGATTCTAATTCACTGCTGTGAGTGGCTCTATACTTTGCATCCATGGCAGGAAGGGCCCAGGTCATGCTGCCTGTGTGTAACTCTCAAGCTGTAGGGGATCAAGTGACGGTGAGGGGTCTGGACTGGTGGCTCCAGAAAGAAAATCTGCTACCTGATCTTAGAGATTATTTTTCTTTTTCTTCAAGTTAGCATTTGTGGAGTCCTTCTCCAGAGTCTATCATCCTCCAAAGTTCCAAGTAAGTAGAATTTGTCCTTTTATTAGCTGATTCTGAGGTGAGAGTGTTTTAGAGAGTTTTCCAGAGAGTTTGCCATGTTGATGACATCACTCTCAAAGTATATCTTTTTTCACTCATTTTGCTTTCAACTCTTTTCTAAACTTATGCTTTAGATACATCTCTTGTAATTATTCTACATTTAATTTTTTTTTAAGATTTATTTATTTATTTATTTCTCCTGCCCCCTTCATTGTTTTGCACTCACTGTCTGCTCTCTGTGTGTTCTGGGTCTGCTTGTCTTCCCTTTAGGTAGCACCAGGAACCAATCCTGGGACCTTCTGGGGTGGGAGAGAGGCACTCAATCTCTTGTGTCACCTCAGCTCTCTGGTCTGCTGTGTCTCTTATTGTCTGTCCTCTGTGTCTCTTTTTGTTGCATCATCTTTCTGTACCAGCTCTCCACATGGGCCAGCACTTCTGCATGGGCCAGCACATCACACAGGCCAGACTCCACATGGGCTAGCTCTCCTCTCAGGCCAGCTTGCCATGCAGGCCAGCTTGCCTTTCATCAGGAGACCCCGGGAATCGAACTCTGGACTTCCCATATGGTAGGCGGGAGCCCATTCACTTGAGCCACATCCATCTCCCTCTACATTTAACGTTTAAATCAGACGACCTTTGTTTTTAACTGGATCACATGCACCATAATTACTGATGTGTTTATGATGAAATGTACCATCTTACATTTTCTATTTATCCCATATGTTCTATGTCTTTTCATTCTTCTTCATTGTTTTCCTTTGGATTGATTTTTTAATGTCTTATTTCCTTTTGCTTTTTTTAGTAGATTGAAATTGTCTTTAGGGGAGTATAGCAGTTTGGCATTGTTTATGAATTCCAAAAATAGTTGTTGGATTATGTTTGTAAACTGGTCTATACCTGAGCATGATTAAATTATGATTAGGGCTTCAATTGGGCCACATCAATCAGTAGGATGTTGAGTCCTACTTGGTGGGCAGGGACTCAGAGGTAAAACTAAACAGCAGAGCAAAGGAGTTAATTGGGTTTTGATGCTGGAATTTTGATGTGGAGCCTGGGGAAGTAAAGATGGAGAAGGAGGACACAAGGGAGTTTTGAGCTGAAGCCTGGTAAGTGAACACACAGGAGAAGAACACAGAGACATAGAGAGGGCTCCTTAGACACAACAGAAGCCCTGGGGAGAGAAACAGAGCCATTTGCCTGATAGTCTACAGCTGGCCTTGTGGAGAGAGCACAGCAGCTGAGCCCAGAGAGAAATAGAGCCCTGGGAAGAGAGGAACCCAAGAAGCCTGAACTCTTGGCAGATGTCAGCAGCCATCTTGCCCCAACACGTGGTAATAGACTTTGGTGAGGGAAGTAACTTATGCTTTATGGCCTGGTAACTGTAAGCTTCTACCCCAAATAAATACCCTTTATAAAAGCCAACAGATTTCTGGTATTTTGCATCAGCACCCCTTTGGCTGACTAATACAGGGAGACTTAAGTAGACTTAAACAATGATTTGTGAGGTTAGGTTATTTGGTCAAAGATTTCAGGAAGCATGTTGAAAGATTAGAGAGTGAGATAGAGAAGGGAGAAAATGCAACAGAGTGCATTAATGAGTAATTTACTACTTTGGGTAATTGGGGATGAATCATGCTGGAGACTTCTGAAGGATTAGGTAGAATACATTTCAGAATGGTCACATGGAAGGGAAAGGAATCTGGGGTATTTATCCACCAACTTCAGTCGTCATAAGTTCAAGGTTGTTCCTGGTAGTGTTAACTCTGGCACTTCCCACCTGTCCTTACATGCAGGTTGTGCACACTCCTACAGAAAATCCTGAGGCAGATAATTATAGATGTTTGACTTAAGAAGTCATCAGCATGCAATAGATACCATTCACTGAAGCTGCAGGGAACCTCCAGAGTGGGTTAGGGGGATATGACCAGAGTACTTACACACTCTGCTACAAAAGTTATACATCCATTTACTATTTTTAGGAGTTACCTTGGATAATGTACTATATATCCTTGACCTATTAGGGTCTAATATGAATTTCTTTTTCACTCTTTTTCAGAGTAATTCCAGACCTAAGAATATTTTAACTCCATTTATAGTTACCCCTACTTCTATGCTATTTTTCTTGTGTATTGTTATTCTTTATAAAGTTTAAACTCAAATCGACATTATTAGTGCTTTATTTAGTCAATATTCATTAAGATTTAATCTATTTCCCATTTTTATTTTTTTTTTTCTATTTTATTAGTGGAGTTCTAAGTATACACAAAAATCCTACAGAAAGTACAGAGTTCCCATTTACTCTCCCCCTTACACACACAGTTTTCCTTATTATTAACTTTGCATTAGTGTGATACTTTATTACAATTGATGAAACAATATTATTAATAGTCATATTATTAATAGTCTACATTAGGGTTCTCTGTGTTGTACAATTTTATGGTTTTTCAAATTTTTATTCTGATAACATATGTACAACCTAAAATTTCCCCCTTTTAACCACATTCAAATATACAATTCATTAGTGTTAATTACATTCACAAAGTTGTGCTACCATCACTACCATCCATTACCAAAACTTTTTCATCAACCCAGACAGAAGCTGTGTACCAATTAAGCATTAACGTCCCATTCCCTACTGCCACCCCAGTCCCTGGTAACCTGTATTTAATTTCTGACTCTATGAATTTGCTTATTCCAATTACTTCTGTATTAGTCAGCCAAAGGGGTGCTGATACAAAATACCAGAAACCAGTTGGTTTTTATAAAGGGTATTTATTTGGAGTAGAAGCTTATGGTTACCAGGCCATAAAGCATAATTTACTTCCCTCACCAAAGTCTGTTGCCATGGGAAGCGGATATGGCTCAAGTGATTGAGCATCCATCTACCATATGGGAGGACCCAGGTTCAATCCCTGGGACCTCCTGGTAAAAAGGCAAGCAGGTGAGCCGGCCTGCAGAGCAATCCAGGCCCGTGTGGTGAACCATGCAGCAAGATGATGATGCAACAAAAGAGAGATTCAGGGGAAAGTCAAGGTGAGATGCACCAGAAACCAGAAACTGAGGTGGTGCAAGTGACAGGGTGCCTCTCTCCCACATCGGAGGTCCCTAGGATCGAATCCTGGTGAAACCTGGAAGAGAAAAATGAGAAGAGAAGGCAAGAAACAGACACTGAAGATCATCCAGTGAATGGACACAGACAGCAAGCAGGGGCGAGGGGAGGGGAGTCTATTGCCACATGTTGGAGCAAGATGGTTGCCGTCTGCCAGGGTTCAGGCTTCCTGTGTTCCTCTCTTCCCAGGGCTCATTTCTCTTCTGGCTCAGCTGCTTTGCTTTCTCCACAAGGCCAGCTGTAGAATATCAGGCAAACGGCTCTGTCTCTCTCCCTGAGGCCTCTGCCTGTGTTTAATAGAGACTTCTCTCCTTCGTCATTTATCTGCTTCTCTGTGTGTTTACTTCCTGGGCTCCAGGATCAAAACTCCAAACTCCCTTCTCTGCTGTGTGGTTTCTTTGTGAGTCTGTCCCCACCAAGGGGTTCAATGTCCTACTGACATGGCCCAATCAAGTAAAAGTGAAACTTCTGAATCCAATATTATCTAATATGCCCAGAGGAAAAGACCAGCTCACAAACATAATCCAATATCTATTTTTGGGATTCATAAATAATATCAAACTGCTACAACTTCATATCAGTGAGATCATACAATATTTGTCCTGTTGTGTCTGGCTTATTTCAACTGACATAATGTCTTCAAGGTTCATCCATTTTGTAACATTTATCAAAACTTAATTCCTTTTCATATTTGAACAATATTCTATTGTATCTATACACTTCATTTTGGTTATCCATTCTTCTGTTGATGGACATTGGGTTGCTTCCATCTTTTGGTAATTGTGAATAATGCCACTATGAACATTGGCGTGCAAATATCTGTTTGGATCCCTGCTTTCAATTCTTTTGGGTATATATCCAAAAGAGAGATCGCCAGATCATATGGTAATTCTATATTTAACTTTCAGTGGAAATGCCAAACTGTTTTCCACAACCACTGAACCATTTTACATTCCCATCAACAAAGAATGAGTGTTCATATTTCTCCACATACTCTCCAACACTTATTATTTTCTGTTTTTAATTGATAGTAGTCATTCTAGTGGGCATGAAATGGCATCTTAATTTGGTTTTTTATTTGCATTTCCCTAATGTCTAATGATGTTAGAATTTTTTCATGTGCCATTTGGCCTTTGTATATTTTCTTTGGAAAAATGTCTATTCAAATCCTTTGCCCATCTTCTAATTGTGTGGTTTGTGTTTTTATTGTTGAGTTGTTGGACTTCTTCATATACTCTGCCTCTTAAACCCTTATCAGAATTGTGGTTTACAAAGATTTTTTACCATTGTCTAGGTTGTCTTTTAACTTTTATGGTAAAGTCCTTTGATGCACATTTTTCTTTATTTTGTGCTGTATGCCACACTATACAAGTGGGTTTATTTTCTTTTTCCTCTTTAATATTTATTTGAGTATGGGTCTGATGGTGGCGATTTTTCTTAACTTAAAATGTGTTTATTTTATCTTTATTTTTGATGGAATGTTTTGCTGGCTAATATATTCTAATTGGCAGTTAAATTCTTTTAAGTCTTTGAAGATGTCATTCCATTATTTTTGCTGTTTAGAAATTAGCTTTCTGCTTAATTGTTGCTCCTTTGAAGGAAAATATTTTAGCTGTTTTGGTGAAAGCTTTTAAGTATTTTTATTTGTCTTTTCCAGTTTTCCTATGCTTTCTCTGGGTAGCCTCTCTTTGTTTACATTGGTTGGGGTCCATTGAGCATTTTAATCTTTATGTTAATGTTTTTCCTCAGGTTTTGAAATTTGTCAACTTTTATCTCTTCAAATATTGTGCCTACCCTATTCTCTCTCTTTTCCTTCTGTGAACCAAATTAATGTTTATTTGACCTTTTTTTTTTTAATTCAAGAATTTATTTTTTTTAAAGAACTTTAAAATCTATAGAAATTAGGATAATGAACAATCTTACGAAATACACACAATTTCAACTAAATACTTTATTATTGACACAATAGAAAGGTAGTTTTTTTTTCAAATATTTAGCAATTTGATACCAAATATATATTACTACTTGCAGATTTTTAACCTGGCAAATTTACAAAATTTCATGTCCTAAAGCTTGCAAGAGAGTCTTTATTTTGCCAATTTATCAAGAACATAGTAATCTCACAGGTTTAAATGACAAAGAAATTCTCAAAATTATACTAAGTGGAAACAGAAAAATGGAAAAGATAACATAGAAAAGAACCAAAATGTATTTGCAAGTATAATATATGAATAAAACTACATATTAGTAAGTCTAGAAGTACATGCACAAAATTATAAAGATTTCTGTTTTCTTTAATATGCTTTAATATTTTAAAAATTTCTTCACTGTTAACATATAACATATTTTCTTTTTTTTTTTTTTTTTATTGTGGGTAAAAATCAAAATTCTCACAATACATACAAACATTTGCAAAATGATATATAAATATATATGCATATATGTGTATTTGCTTACAAAAATGTTATTTATATATATATATACATATATTTTAAGAGGTGCTTAGATTACCCAAAATATTACATGTAACCCACTGGGATTCCCATGTTGCCCACCTCCCACACCTCCCACCACATCCCACACAAACATCTCCCACAAGTGTGGCCCACCACCCTCAATGAACTTACACATCCTGGAGCATTGCCACCAACCACAGACCACAGTTCACACCGTATTTGACCTTTTGACTGTATCACTTAGTCACTTAACCATTTTTTTCCTGTATTTTCTCTCCTTTTGTCTCTCTGCTTCATTATGGACATTTTGTTTTGACCCAATTCACTAGTTATCCCTTCACATCTGTCTAATATGTTATTAGGTTGGTGGAAAAGTAATTGTGGTTTCAGACCGTGAATTTTAAATCATTATAACTAGGCTCAAACACATCTTTATTAATCAAAATAGGAACCATTACAATCAACACATTTTTGCCAACTAGAAATAAGTTTGTTTATTCCTATAGCATAAAAATACATGCTTTGGGACTCAACAAACTCTTGAAAAGCATTTTCTGCATCCTGCTGGTCGTGGAAGCATTTTCCCTGCAAAAAGTTGTTAAGTTACTTGAAGAAGTGGTAGTCAGTTGGTGAGAGGTCAGGTGAATATGGATGATATACAAAATTTCGTAGCCCAATTCATTCAACTTTTGAAGTGTTGATTGTGCGACATGTGGTCAGGCATTGTCGTGGAGAAGAATTGGGGCCTTTCTGTTGACCAATGCTGGCTGCAGGTATTGCAGTTTTCAGTGCATCTCATCAATTTGCTGGGCATACTTCTCAGATATAATGGTTTCACCGGGATTCAGAAAGCTGAAATGGTTCAGACTGGCAGCAGACCACCAAACAGTGATCATGACCTTTTTTTTGGTGCAAGTTTGGCTTTGGGATGTGCTTTGGAGCTTCTTCTCAGTCCAACCACTGAGCTGGTCTTTGCCGGTTGTCGTATAAAATCCACTTTTCATCACACGTCACAATACAATCAAGAAATGGTTCATCAGTGTTGTGTAGAATAAGAGAAGACAACCCTTCAAAATGATGATTTTTAGAAATTTTTCAGTCAGCTCATGAGGCACCCACTTATTGAGATTTTTCACCTTTCCAGTTTGCTTCAAATGCCAAATGACCGTAGATTGGTCGATACTGAGGTCTTTGGCAACTTCTGGTGTAGTCCTAAGAGGATCAGCTTCAATGATTGCTCTCAATTGGTCGTTGTCAACTTCCGATGGCCAGCCACTATGCTCCTCATCTTCAGGCTCTCGTCCCCTTTGCAAAACTTCTTGAACCACCACTGCACTGTACATTCATTAGGAGTTCCTGGCCAAATGTGTTGTTGATGTTGCAAGTTGTCTCCTACTGCTTTATGACCCATTTTGAACTCAAATAAGAAAATCGCTCAAATTTGTGTTTTGTCTAACATCATTTCCATAGTCTAAAATAAATATAAAATAAACAGCAAGTAATAAGTCATTAGCAAAAATAAAAACATAAAGCAAGAAATGCACATTAAAATGATGTATAACAACCACATTTAGGAAAGTATTCCAATATCAAATGGCAAATTTCAACAATGCAAAACCGCAATTACTTTTGCACCAACCTAAATATTAAAACCATACATTGAGTTCTTCATTTTTTAATATTGTATTTTTAATTCCTGAATTTCTCTTTGTTAATTTTTCAAATTTGCATTGTCCTTTTTAATATAGCTTTCAGTTCTCTGCGGAGATTTCTAAATTGTTCTTTATGTCCTTCAACATTGTAATAATTTTCTATTGCTGTGCAACAAAGTAACAATAATTTAGCGACTTAAAACTCACATATTTTTTATCACACAGTTTATATTGGTCAGGAATCTGAGCTTAGCTAGGTCCTTGGCAAGGCTGTAATCAAGGTGTCAGCTGAGGCTTGGGTAACATCTAAATGATCAGCTAGGGAAAGACCCACTTCCAAGTTCACTCAGGTTGTTGGCAGAATTAATTTCCCTGTTGCTCTAGGACAGCATGCCTCATTATCTTGTTGACTGTTAACTAGAAGTCACCCTCAGTCCCTAATGGCCCCCTCAATTCTTTTCACTGTGGGCCCCCAAACATGTCTACTTGCTTCATCACAGACAACAAAGAAGAGACTCACCTTTCAAAATAGGCATTACAATCCTATGCAACATAATCACCTACACATAATAACATATATTCAATCATGCACATCCCATTACATTTGCCATATTTTATTTGGCTCAAAGCAAGTCACTGATCTCACCCATACTCAAGGGAAAGAGATGACACAAGAGCATGAACAACCTGAGGTGATTCTGGGGACCATATTAAGAGTTTGTCTGCACAAATATAAGTGTATTCATTTTAAAGTCTGTGTCTACTAATTCCAATATCTGCAGCCAGTTGAATTCATTTATATTTTCCCATTTCTCCTTTTCCTTGTTCTGATTTTGTCTTCTTGTGTACATGGTTTCTTTATGTGCTAGACAAAAAATATGATTTGAAAATTTGTTTGAAGAACTAACCTGAAACCTACTATAATGTTATTTATCTCCAGAGAAGATTTTCTTTTGCTTCTGCTAGGCATCTTGGAGACTCTGGCAACTTGGAGACACTTGAATCTATCTCTAAGAATTGAAATTAAAGTTGGGTTGGTTTACCACTGGTTCACATTTACTCATAGTGTTTAGTGTTTTATTGTAGTAAACCAGTATATAAAGGATTTACAGGAACCTCTACTGTGGTGGGCCATGAAGCCAACTTTCTCCTTCAATGAGACTATCAAAATCACAATTAAGCCTTTAAGTAACATGTTTTTAAATCAACTAAAGAGTACATTTATATCTGGAAAAGGAAAACAGAAAGTCATGAAAAAGGATGTGATTAATAATTTTAAAATACAGTGTATCATTTTGACAACTATTTTAAAGATGAATACTATCCAATGAAGGGTTTGAAAAGCAAGTAGATTTTTAGATTTTCAGTGGGAGAATAAACTCACAAAATCTTTTTGAAAGGCAATCTGGAATTATCTATTAAGCCAAAATGATTCAGCTCTCCATTTATTTGAAATTTTTCTAACGCAAATATCAAATGTAATATGTACAAGGATTCTTTCTCAGGATTCACTTCTTCATTGTATAAGTATTTATTGACCACCTAGTAAGTCTCCAGCACTGCTTTAAGCACTGGGGTTAAAATGGTGAGCATAACAAACATGGTCCCTACACTCATGAGAGCTTATATCCATTATTGGAGAAACTCAAGACAAAACAAGCAACAACAAAACAAATTACAACAATCCATCCACTTTGATAATGGTTGATTAGGTAATCCAGACCAATACTGCCATCAAGAACAATAGAATCTGGTTAAAATTATAAATAAAAATCAACTACTTGAAAGCATCAGATAACTAAGAAGGTAATTAACATCAGGCCAAGATATGGGGGAAGATAGAAATCCAGAGACTGAGGTGTGATTTTTCCTTTTGAAGTAATGAAAACATTCTGAAACAGACTGAGCTAATGACAGCAAATTTCTATGATGAAATTGAGAGCCACTAATGGTGCACTTTGGATGGACTGCACAAGGCAGGGGACCATATAACACAGAGAACTTCTTGGTGAATGATGGACTGTGGTTAGTAGTACAAATATGAGGATGTTCTCTCATGATAACAACAAATCAATGATAATACATGATGTTAATAATAGGATGGTTTGTGGGGAAAATACACCAAATATATGCTATGGACTAATAAAAAATTGAAATTTTAGTGCAAAACTGGAAACAATATAAAAGACAATACAGGTTTTTAAAAACTCAAAAATTCTGAAAATACAATATAAAAAAATAAAAGCTCAGTGGATGGTTTTAATAACATATAGACACAGCTGAAGAGAGAATTAGTAAACTGGAAATAGGTCAGAACAAAATATCCATAATGAAGCATGGAGAGACAAAAGGATAAACAACAAAAAGCAGAAAAATGGATAAGTGGCTTGAAGATATATTCAGAAGAGCAAACAAACATTTAATTTGATTCTCAGAAGTAGAGCCTTATTGAGTTGACCACCCACGGTTCTATGGACTTCATGATCAATTAGCCCAATTCTGCTTAATTTAGCCAGAGTTGTTCTATCACTGCTTTAAAAACCATAAATGAAACAAAAATTGTTGTAGAGGAACTGGTTGGGACTGAAAGAAGTAAATATCCAACTAATATGAAAAGAAGAGATTCAAGACTCTCATAGAACATGGGATATAACAATTAACCATATATTAATTGTGCTCATTGGAGACAATTCTTTAGGTAATACAATATCTTTGGAAATTCATTAACTGCAATATTGGATGATTTCTTCTAGTCATTCTGGAAATCTGAAAGAAAATTACAAGGTTCATATTTGTAAATTCTCTGCCTAAGTAATGGAGTAAAAACCAAGGACTATAGATGACTGATATAGCCAAAATTCCTAGGACAAAAAACCTTGATCCTGTCAGTTGATATATTAGTTGAATTCAGAGCCTCTACAGGTCTGTAATGTAAAAGTTAAAACACTAATCAGCAAAGAATGGGAATTGGCAATATGCTGGAATATTTGGATGATTCAAAGTACACTGACTCCAAACTCTCCTTGAGCCTGTCTTGCCAGCTATAGCAACTCCTCTTTGCTGGTCTGAGACTGTTCCTGCCTTGTTCAAAGACCCTGTAATGATCTCTCCTAAGGATGTTTCTTTCAAGGGCAGTCAATATACCTCAGGCCTCACCTCTCTTACCCCTCATTTTCTCAGATCCCAACATGCTCAGAAGGACATTAAGAAGTCAAATCTAAGTATAGGGTATTTGCATATCAGAGGAATTCAAACTTTTTCTAATTTATTTCATTCTTGTGTGTAGGAATGGTATCTGACTGTGCTAAACTAAAAGGGAAGAATATAATATTAGATCATTTGATTTTATGATGTTGTTGCACTTACCAAAGTTTCTTGATATAATATGCTAGTTAGAACATCTAGATGTGGTAATACTTGCTTGTTTAGTTGGTTGGCTAAAACCTAAACTTAAGGGTTGCCCCAGAAAAGTGAAGGTGAGAAGCCAGAAGAAATCCTTTAGCATGTCCAGAAGAAGGAATCCAAATCTTGGGAAGATATGGAATGTTGATATGGGTTTATCATGGGCAAAGTATATATGTAGCCCATGCATGCATCCTTCAAGTAGAGTTCAGAAGCATCTTCTACTCCATGGCACTGATAAATTCATTGGTAAGGGAGCACAACCATTTTTAAGAAGTTCTGAAATAGATGTTATCTGTAGCCCAAGGATGTGTGTGGGAGACATCAAATTTGAACTAGGATCTAATTTCAATAATAACAAAACCCTGAAGATGCAGAGACCATACATGTGCTAAAAGCACCACACCAAGGTAGTGTTATAGGACAATCATAAGATATTCAGAAAGGTTTCACCCAAAGGGAACCTTAGAGGTGGCTAACTGAGCATTGTGTCTTTAGAACCATGGATAGGCAACCCAATAAGGCTCTGCTTGAACGTATGACTCAAAACATTCTAAGGTCAGAGAACAAGGGCTGATTTGAAATACCATGAAATATAGTGAGAGCTCTTCACACAATTCCAAGACCTGAATTGATTCAGGGACTCAGAGTCACTTGGATTAAGGAGAGACTGAGTACCCTTGAGGAAAAACCTTGCAATAATATCACACAGATATTCTGTGACTCTTATATCTCATCTTTTCCAAAAGGACTTAAGTCCATTTATTTGAGCAATTTGTAATTTTAAAAGGGAAATAACCAGACCTTTAAAGGATTATTACACAATGACTCTGAGGTACACTAATTTTGGGAGATCCAGAACTTCATGGTGGACCACCAATCAGAGAGGGAGCTTATAAGAATTATATTGTAAGTGGAATTTTGACCTAATTTCACACTATTGTGGGCCTAGTAGCTCCCAGATTTCTAATTAGAATAGATTTGATCAGCAATTTCCAGAATCCCCTATACCCTCCCTATTCATGGAATAGGGTTATTACATTAGAAGATCTAAGTAGAGGCCTTTGAATCTCCTCTTCCTAGTGAAAATGGTAAATCAAAGGAATATTGTTTTCTTCAGAGAATTAAATACTTATGCTGCAGCATAAGACTCTGGCAGCATTTCTGGAATAGTGAGATCAAGCTTCTGGAGAAGCAGGCTGATATCAGTGTCCTTAGTGTTCAGTGCCCAGCACTACTGATATAGGCTGTAGCCCCCAATCTCAATCCTCAGCAGCAGCTGCAGAGGTGTCCACATTTGACCAGTTTCTCACGGGAACTAGGGGAATAACCTTGAGATTCTCCTGTCTTCCTGGTAACTCTTTTTCCTACTGAAAAATATCCTGAGCCTATTTTTGTTGCTTGCGATTAAAGACCCTCCTTGATATGCACACACTATTAGTAATGTTTTTATAAGTTAGAAAAGTATGCAGAAGAACATCACTTTTGCTCACTGTAATAAAATCAATATGCTAAGCATATCTGAGAAAGTTTTTTGCTAGATGGCCCTCATTCGTTTAAATAGCACCATTATTTATGGAGTTGGATATATAAATGTTTAAATATGACAATATAAATGAATATACTGTAGAGAACATCATTCAAAAGTGCCTTTTTGTTGACAGAAGGCATAAAAGCATTAATAAGAAAGACGTGAGCTCTTGACTCTGACCACTTGTTTAATTTTTGCTTTTTGTTTTGTTTTTGTTTGTTTGTTTTTGCTTTTAATACCCTTTCTATTTAAATTTCTTTCAAAATTGAATTACATAAATTTAGTCCTGGACCTTAGATAACCATTTTCTTTTGTGGATGAAGAAAGTGTCCTTGGGAAGACCAAATGACTTGCCCAAGGTCATACAACTCATTTGTAGTGAGATTGGTTTAAGAAAACAGGTCTTCTCATTACCAATTGAATGGGACATTTTCTTTGCACTTGGCTGCCTCTCATATACCAGATATTCACATATTGATTCTCTTTCAATCTAAGGGAGAAGACACCATGTGAAGAAAAAGGTGTTAGGAAATGACTTTCCTATTACTTTAGTCATTAATGCTATTGAATATCATGCTTTATCATCACCAATCATGCCTTATCATTGAAACACTTCAAAGTTATGGTCCACAGTGACCCAAAGATTATTTTCTGCTCAAATACCTAGGCTACAAAGCTTTATATTCTGCCAGTGTGTACTTCTTCCTTTAGTATACTATTCATTAATTATTCTTTTTTAAATGTATTTTTTAACATTTATTATTTTCCTTCTTGAATAAAGTCACTTTCCATTTTAAACTCATTCAACAGAATCTAAGCATCTCCTATTTTCAGCAACTGTATTTTGCAATTCATTAAAATATTTGCCTAAACAATATGCTATATAATATTGATTATCTAGATTATTTTTTAAAAGATACTTAGGTTACATAAATGATACACAAAAAATATAGGGATTCCCATACACCCCACCTCCCACAACCTCCCACATAAACATCCTTCATTAGTGTGGCACATTAATTACAATTGATAAACACATCCTGGGGCTTTGCCATTAAGCATGTACCATAGTTCATATTCTAGACACACTCTCTCACACACAGTCCTGCATGTTATATGATGATATAAAATGGCCTATATCTGTCGTTCACTCAGGACAATTCCAAAGTCCAAAAAAAGCCCCTATATTACAACTGCTTTTCCCTCTCTCTGCCCCCAGAGCCTCCAGTGGCCACTGGCTCCACATCAATGTTGTAATTTCTTCCATTGCTTGAATCACAATATGTCTATACTAGAATACAAGTAAGTCCACTCTAGTCCATAGCTCTTCCCCCATCCTGAGGAGTCTGGGATGGTGATGTCCACTCCAACTCCAAAAGAGAGGGGGCTTATATCCCATGGATAAGATGGATGGGATTATCCTGCCTGCAGCTGCAAACTCTGTCCATTCCCTGGGATGGCTGTTGTCCATCATCATCTCCCTGCCAGTTTTCCTGAGTGAGTCCAATGAGCTGTAGAGTAGGAGTTGCTGCTCCACTGAAGTTCCAGGCCCAGCTTGCACATGGACAGCCCAAAGATTCAAGTCTATAGACGCACACCTACAAACCTCAGCACCAAGTATAGGTTTAATTAGAAGGGACAGATGAGCCATGTGCAGGGAAAATATAGTTGAGTCCAACTCTGTCATTCTCAGGAGAACAAACTCCAAAGTAGGGCCCACTGACAAGGCACCAAACTCCAGAGCTATCCACCCTGACCTTGGTGTCTCCAGAGCCCCCAGGAGCCCCACTATTTGGGCTGATATCCACTTTGGAATTCTATGAGATCCTCCTGAGATGTGTGTAAGCATTACCTCTGGAATGAACTCCCAACTCATTTTGAAGTCTTTTAGTCATATAAACTCATTTGTCTTTACCTTTTCCCCCTTTTATTCAAGGTCTTTTTCCAGTCGCATTGCCAGTTGGCACTTGGTAGCAATCCCTTTGTGCCAGGGAGGCTCATCCCCGGGAGTCATGTCCCATGCTGGGACAAAGATAATGCATTCATATGCTGAGTTTGGCTTAGTGAAAGGCCACATTTGAGCAACAAGGAGGCTCTCAGGAGGCAACCCTTAAGCACCTCAAAACAATAGGCTAAGTTTCCATTTCAAGAGCAAAGACTCATAAGACTAGTCATCAATATCAAGGGCCCATCAGTGGATCATCCTCCTTCGCCACTTATTGCCCCTGCACTTGGGGGACTGTTGCTGCTCCCTTAAAGAATGTGGCAGAGCTCTCCAGTATGGGAATTCAGTATTTTCTCATTTATTGAGTGATTCTCCACCCACTGTGACAATGTCCCGTGAACATTTGAACATTTTTATATACCTTATATTTATGCTCAGGTGAACTTCTTCCCATGCATCCCCCATCCCTGACACACCACACCAACGAGCTTCCCCCGCCCCAGTTATAACACTTCTGTGATCCAAAGCTTCTTCAAAGATGAAGCCATTACAATAGCTGAATACAATTAATAGGAAAATGAAATAATAATAAGTTTAAATGTAAGAGATAAAATATATTTTTTAAAAAATTTTTAATAAAAATTAAATTAAATTAAAAGACTGGGATATTTAAAAAATGAAAAATATATTTTAAAAAAAATTTTTTGACCTTTTGCCTTTCATCACTGCAATATCTGGTATCCAGTCTTTACCATGGCACCTTCCCCCTCTCATTCCCCAGTGTCTCACTATTTTTCATTTTGTTTTCAGAGAAGTTTTAGGTCACAGCAAAGTCATACACAGAATACAGGAGACTCTCATATACCCAACATCCTCCCCTTTTGCTTCCCCCCATATTGATACCTTTTTATATGTAGATGGTAGCATTGTTATAACTGATCTACAAATAGTGAAACATAGCTACTAAACATTGTCAATGGTTTACACTATGATTTATATTTTAGACCATACACTTTTATAAATTTTGATGATATTTACCATGTCCTGTGTCCATCACTGTATGGTAATTAAGGACATTTCTACTGACAACTAAATACCTCCTGTTTGATCTATTCTATTCCTCCCACCCCATACCCCGGGGCCCACGAAGACCCCCTGGCTTGACTCGTTGGATGACAAGATTCATAGTTACATGCAACAAGAGGTCTTGACACACTGGTTTGTCCTCTCCTATTAGGAACTGCCCTTGCTCTTGAGAGACTCCCGCCTATTTCTGAACTAATCGGTCCTCCCTAAGATGGAAGTCCAACTCCTTCCCGCTCATTATGTGGGTCTACACCCACTGATACAACACATTATGACAGAAAGAACACTCACACACTCCCTAGAACCCTGCTCTAGGTGCGCCCTGTCCCAAATGCCCCCCCAACCAACTTCCTAAACCAGTGACCCTTCCTTGTCATTTTGCCATAAAAGCATTCCCACCTCTATACTTTTGCCTGTTTTAAATCACACCTCAACCCCCAATAACTTGTTCTGTGACCTTGGCCAAATTACTTAATGGTAATCAGTATCAGATTCTCATCTACAGAATGAAAATAATAGAACTGTTCAATTTTAAGTGAGATAACATATGTAAAGAGCTTAGAATAGTGCCTAGAATATCTTAAGTACTCAATAAATAGTGGATACCATTGATATCATGAAAACAATAGAAAGACTATTTTTGGATGTTTTAATTAATTTAATCATTTCAACAACCCATTGAAAGAGATATTGCTATTATCCCCACTTCCAGATGAGGAAATAGGAACATAGAAAGGTTAAGTAACTTGCCAAGAGCATACAGTTAGTAAGTGGATGAACCTGGATTCCAATCCCGGTGGTATAATTGCAGAGTTTTCACACTTAATCATAAAACTAGAATTAATTTTCTACTACTCTACTACTATCTTTATTTTTTATTATACTTAGCTTTCAAACCTGCTGGCATGCTGGCTCTGATCTGATACCAAAGCTGACTTATGGTATTGCAGTCATAAGCAAGTACATTTTCAAGTTCATTAGAACAATTAATTCTTTTTAATCTGAAAATTATTTACCTGAAACTAGACTTTGGGTTTAGATTATTTGGTGCAGAGTAGATGATTTAATGACTCCTCTGGGAGCAAGGAAGCCTTTGCTCATAGTCAATTTTAGAGACCACATTGAGTTTGAGGATTAGTCCAGGGACTCACAACTCCTATATTTTTAACTGGAGATAAGGTGCAGAATTGAAGACAAAGCTCCAGGGGACTATCTCTGCCTAACTCCGCCTCCCCAGAAGCTCAAGCTTATACATCTGCAAGTCATGGCACATCCCCAGATAATGGGGCATCAGAGCAACAGGGGATATGTCATGAATTCTTAACTTTATATATATTCAAATGGAAATTACAAATTCTAGAGAAATATACCTTTTCCCCCTTGGGGGCCTGAAACTATCTGGTTCTTTGAAGTTAAACAAAACTGGTATTTTAGATAAAATTTCTAAAATCTCTAATTGCTCTATGGATGACTGGTGAGTGCTGTCTGAATCTGTGGCTTACTCCACTACTGAGGGGTTTTCTAGTTCAGGTTTCATTTAGGAATTAAAAACAGCTTTGAAAATAATCTCCTAGATCAATAATATTCTGAGTAAATGGATGCACATTGATCAAGTATGAGATCAGAAAGAATCTAGGAATAGTGGGGATCCAGGTTTCAAACAAACAGAATCTGACTAATAAGCAGTGATGCTAAAAGAGCATGAATTAAGCTAATGAAGGCACTTTAACTTCACATACAAAGATTGCCTATGTAGAAATAACTCATAACCAAAAAGATGCCAGAATCTTTTACTATCATGTTTTGTAGAAAAAATGCCTAAGAGAATTAGCTCCATCTTCATGTTTTGTCTTGTTTTATCAGATTGGTTTTCTTAGCTAAGTTCTGTAATAATTAGAGAGATAAGTATTTCAATTTTTTTCTCTCCAAGTTATATTTCAAGACTGTTTTAAGCTTGTACATCTACAAATTAAGTACTTGAGGGAAGAGTATCTAAATTAATATTAATAACAGTGCAATGACAAATACAAAAAAAATATGAAAACCATGCAAACAAGGAATTTAAATTTTCAAATCTGGCATAAAGTATATGGACTGAAGCAAAAAGATCCGCTTACTCAATTTCATGTGTGTTTAAACAAGTCAAAATAATTCTGAATATAGAATGGCTGAAAACAATCAATTATGGTGCCTGGCATGTAACAATAGCTTTGAAACATGAATTAGTTCATTCATAGTTCTAGATGTTCAATAGGCTGATAAAGAAGATTTTCACATAAAATTGAATTGAAAAAATCAGGAAAGAAAAGGATGTGAGGAGGCAGTATAGCAATCAATGTTCTGTAAGTTCTTTGAATGTCTGTCTGTGTGGGAGAAAGACACACCTGGAGTACCAGCCAAATAGCACCATCTTATCTAATCATTCATCTTCATTCATCTTGTCATCATTCTTTAAATAGTATGAAGTCAATAGTGCCCCCAGGTCTGCCATCTTTTAATATTTTCTTAATTAAAAAAAACAACTCATGATGTATATCAGAATTTCTTCAGTTGAACATATTTTAGACCACCCTTTTACCAGGACATTTTTTATTCTTCAGACATTAATTGCTAAAACTAGACTCTAATGTAAGATGGGGTACCATTAGAATAAACGCCTATTGTGGTGTAATTCAACATAGGAGTGAGAAAAAATAGGACTTAAAAATGGCTTGGGGCAAGAAGATTCAGGGAGCAGATGTCAATTTAAAAAAATTGTGTTCAGCATTTTTCGAACATGTTAAGTGTGTTGGAGTTATGTTTGCAAAGCTAATACCAAAACTGTACTGAGGGAGAACTATTTTATTTTACATGTAATATCAACCCATCTGATAATTGTTTTCCTCAATGTCTTTTAAATTTCTCATTTTCCCCTAGAATAAAAAAAAGTCAAAGAATAAAATGACTAGAAAAAGTCCATACCCAAGCTCCTCCTCCACGATTCCAGAAAATCAAGAACATCAAGTGTCTCTCTCTCTCTCTCTCTCTCTCGCTCGCTCTCGCTCTCGCTCCAGCTCTCGCTCTCCAGCTCTCTTGCTCTCTCTCTGTGTTTTTCTTAACAATAAATGCCATCATCCTTCTGTGGAAACAAGAGACAATCCTGATACTCAAATTTGGTTGGCATTTCCCTTATTCCAGGCACATTTTAGTCTCAATGAGGGGCTGCCATTCCCTCAGAATACTGCAGGTCTCATCTTACAGAGAACAGCCATTGTCGTGATGGGCACCTATACTCATTCCTTACATGTTCCACCCACCAGGGATAACTGTCTCCTGGTCAGAACATTGTCCTATGGCCAATCCATGTCCATCGGTCACCTTCTGAGCTACATAGTCATGTAACCTGCTGACCTGGGCTCCCTTGAGTTCAAGGTGGCACATGATGGCAGCCTCTCTGCTACTGCTTGCCATCTGGACCATCGTCCATATCATCTCACATAGCCTTACAGACTCTAGGAATTTTCCTTAAAAGAGAACCAGCTTTTTAAAAAGCTGGTTTTTAGTGTTTCTGTAAGCATTACAAATACTGAGAGGACTGTCTTCGTCTCCCACATACCCATCCTGGCTGTGGCGCCAAGAATTCTCCCCTCCAGCTTTTAAAACTCCATCTAACACCTTTCATTCCTGGGTGTATGTAACTATATTCTCTAAGGTCACAAAACAAACTGGCCCAAGTCTTATCCTGAGAACATGTAACTATGTCCATATGCATGCTAAATCCCTGTCACACACCTCAAGTCATTGAAGAAAGGAATTTCCTGGAGACAGCAACAAGGAAAAAGACTTTTGTATGTGCATCAAAGGAAAGTAAACTTCTCCTGTTAATAATTAAGCTGAAACTGGAACCCAGTCTGTTTGGTGTTATCTTGCCTTTGAAACTGGGCTAATGTGTTTCAATTGCAAAAATAATTATTTATCAAATGCATACAACCAAAATGTTCTGAATGAAACAAGATTTACTGCTAATATAAGGAATTTTTTCTTAGTGATTGTTTATCTGTTGATTTCTGAAAAAAAAAAACAAAAAACTTTTCTTCGTGCTATTCCCTTTTTTTCTCTTAAAATCTATGAGTATTTATTTCTCGGATAACACAACACACCTTGTTTATTTTGAGCTTATGCAATAAACACCAAAAATTCTGAGTTACTCTCATCCATGGACTTTTTTCTCTGAAGAGGAAAAAAAAAACCACATCAAGGTAATTATGCTGTCTAATTACTATATGACTCATTATCTTGGGAAATAATTTTCTGTAGTAGTACATGTTATTAAAAAATCTTATAGGTCAATATGTCAGTGTCATGCAAATCAATCTCAGACAGGTGCAGTCAATTGGGCATTTGAACTGCAATCCACACTGTAGTCACAGCCAGAGTGTCTCTTTTCTCAGAACAAAAAAAGCCAAGTTGTTTTATGGGAAGTCACAGCATTAACATAACTCACAAATACAAAGATAGTAAGTATAGGAGTAAAAAAGACTTCCTTTATCATGAAGGGTGAACTTACCCACTCAAATGGTGACACCAACATTTCTTCCAGTGCTGTTTAAATTTTCATAATATTAGGGTGGCCTTATAAGTGAAAACTCCTAATTATTTAACTGATTCTACACTGTACTAATATGAGAACAGTTCACCAAGAGAAACTTAAATTTATAATCAAGCCACAAACCAAATGCAATAGCACTTCAGTGCAAACACAATAATTCAGAGCTCCCACCAATTCACAGTTCTATAAAAGAATCATCAACTCCATATGGTTCCTGATTGTGATAGAATAAAGTGTCAGTAGTTTTGACACTTTTACTGATCACCATCCTCAAGTGTTAACGTTACCAAGATTCTTGCACATCTGGAGAACGCTCTTTCTCAAAATTAACAAAGAAAGGTCACTAGAACCATGCCTCTCGGTCTGACACAAACACTCTTCTTCCAGTTCCTTTCTTTTTAGTGTGAATTAATATATTTGGCCTCAGGGTGAATGCATGAATCACAAGTGTGCCTTCTTTAATACAAGTCCTTCCTAAAACCTAGAATTAAATCTCATGGCCTAGTGGATCCTTAAAGACACCTTTCTCCTTCTTTAAAATCTCACTGGAGACTCTAACACACCTACACTTAGACCTTCTCTTTCCCAGCTTTGCTGAATAATTGAGTGTTGTATAAAAATATTGGTTCAAGGGGAGCCAGTGGTAGAGTGCCGGCTCCTCACATACGAGATCCTGGGTTCAATTCCCAGCTCCAGCACCTAAAAAAAAATAAAAAATAAAAAATATATATTGTTTCAAAAGTGCCACAGTCAGTTTCCTTAACTCTGTGAGACCCACAACATCGTTCCTCCCTCTTATCTTACCCATTAGGTGCTCACCCAGACAAGATGCGCAATGTCCATCTGCTTTCTGCAAATCCAGCCTTTAGAAGGCCTGTCTGGTTTTCCCCAGATATTGAATTCCTAAAATTGGTACATTACTGATGAGAATTCCATAGAAAAACCAATTCTTGGTAAAAGTACATTGTTATCATTTGAACTGGGGCTAGACATGTAACATAAATGGCAGTAATTGAACTGACTTTCATCAGGGGCATCTGCCCCTCGTTCAAGCCTTTTAGTCACTTCCCAAAATAGGATTAGAGTCCTAGAAATCTGGAAATAAAAGTCCCATTATTTATTATTAAGGTCGTGGTCAATATGACATTTGCAAAATCACAGATTTCTTCAATTAGCATATCAAACTCACATTTCACTTTATACCTTAGGTTATCTAGATGTTCTCTCCTATAACCAGAAGGGAAAGTCATATATCTACCTGCTATAAGTTACTTAAATTGGTAAAATTGACAAGGAAGGGCCACTAGAACCATGCCTCTCAGCTTGACACAAACACTCCTCTTCCAGTTCTTTTCTCTTTAGTAAGAATTAATGAACTTGGGAGATGCTGGGAGCTAGAAAATGTAATTGCTTATTTGAGAATGTTCTCACCTTAGCTCTGCCTTCCTTTGAATGCCAAGGATGAGAGCAGCAATGGTTTAAGGGCTATACTAAGTCACTGAAATTAGTGACCTAGAAGGCCAGGTACCGATCCCTTTTCCTAGTGGCCATAAGGTAGACCAGATACATTGAGAAATGGACCCTAGCTATACTAATTGCCCCAGTGTTAATCCAGAGGGGAGTGGAGAAGGGAAAGAAACAGGAAAGGAAGCCATAGGATAATTAGAACATTTAGTCTCTGACCTGGTTTCAAGTATAACTTTATTCCTTAATTTAGTTCAATGAGGAATACATAAGAGTAGAAGAAATGAAGTCTATTTTTCTCTTGCTTTTTCTATTGTGATAAAAATGCTAGCCGAGATCATCTTTTCCTTTGTAAGCAAAAATATCCCATATGTGCATATCAATTATATAATCTTTGCATAACCTTACCTAGACCACTATAAGACATTCACTGTGCCCTGACACTTGCTACAACGTCAGATATCCTGGCAAGGACCAAAAGTTCTAGACTTGGAAGTCATCCTGAGAACATGCACCCAAGCATTATAAGCTGAGTCATCATTAGTTACCAAGATGATTCAGGGATTTTAAATCCCGAGAGTGTTATAAATCTAATGTAAAATATCACACAGAAACTCTGTATAAACTGTTCCCTTGGTACCCAGGAGGCTCTGGAATAACAAGAGATAACAGAGTCATTACACTTTATAAATACTCAGCGTTCCTCCATGTGGAACACAGAAACCAAGACTTCAGTCAGACATGAGGAAGCCCGTTTGTCTGACTGGAAATGCACTAAGTGGATGCTTCAAGGGCATTGGGAATCCTGACTGACCGTCTGATAGGTGCTTGGTAAGTTGTGTTCACTTCCAAGGCTGTCAGAGCAAAACTACTAGGGAGCCAAGAGAAGAGTGTCAGTTCTGAGACTGTGAAGAGGACAGGGCTTTAGAATAGGTGTGTTTTGCTTCTGTCAGAGATGAAATGGAGAAGGACTGGATGACTCTTACTTGGAGAAGCTGGGATTGTTATGTCAGCATATTATTCTATAAGGAAACCATAGCAGTGATCTGATAAGCTCATGAAGCCTCTGAAGTTGAACACACAGTTTTGTATGAATGAAACTTGCCTGGGAACAGATTCTCAAAGTAACTCATGTCCTCCTCCCTTTCCAGGGTTTAAGAATTTTTCTTAGATTATTTAACAGAGTTGTTTGAATTGTTCAGTCATATTGATTGATGGTAAAGAGCAAAATAGTCTGGATTGTCAAATGTTGACTATATTGGTTAGACACAACTATGAATGTTAAAAGTGCCTGAAAAATTAAGAGGAAGTGTTTTTGAACTCATCCCAATATTCCTAAAATTTTCTCATGAGTCTAGCTTTGCAAGGAAAAAATGGGAAAAACACAGTCATGAAATAAATACTAAGAAATCATATATCAAGGAGGCAGTTTAGTTTAAATTGAAGGTGTTAAAATCAGACTGCCTGTTTTCAAATCCTGGCTCACCTACTTTGTGAATTTGGCAAGCTACTGAACATATCTATGTCTCAGTTTCCTCATTTAGATAATAAAGATAATAACAGCTATGTATTAAATAAAATAACATATGTAAAACAGAATCACTCTTGGCACATTGAGAATATTCAAGTAATCACTGCTTATTATCATTAAATGTAGGAGTAACTAAATCTCGATAATCATTTCTTTGTAAAGGTAACTATAAGTATTCTCATAATTAGTCAAATACAAAGTATTAAAGATTTGTTATTTTGTTTTTCCTGGAATTTGTTATTTGTTTTTCTGGAATTTATGTTATTACGAAGTTTCATACTTAGTTGTCCATTAATAAAATGAAATCATGTGCTGTTAAGAAAGAGCATTCAGTTAGAAGTTCTTTAAAATGCAGAAAAACAGTTCCATAATAAATGATGAATAAGTATTTAGCTGATATCAGTATTTAGCTGATAGATTAGAAATTTTATAAATCTAGAAATAGAATGTATTGACCATGTCTTAGAAACTTTACAAGCAAATACGAAATCATATCAATAATACTAAAATAGTAAAATCCTTTGTTAGGCAAATGCTGTAAAAATAAAGCTAGAGTTTGTACATTGGACTATTAGTCTCTTCCAGTGTTACTAAACCTTTCCACGTCTCTTTGAAGTGGGAACTGTTTTAACTCTAAACAAATGGAGGAAAGAAGACTTGATCAATGCTAGTACTTAATCCAAAAGAATGTTTTGATGCCTTTAGCTGGCATAGAATTCAAAAGGCAATAGCAAACATTTTACTGAGTAAGATTAAGTTCAATGCCTGAAAATCTCAAGGTTTTATTTTGTTTTAAGCTATTGTTGTAAGATACAAGACCACAACAAAACAGGCTGTGTCTACCATAAACCAGGAGTATCAGAGGTATCCTTATTTTAAAGGCTCTTTACTATTTCCAATATAAGCTGTCCTTAACCTCTCGTGTACCTTTTCTTCCCTGCTGACTCCTCTCCTCGGCCCTTAAATATACACCTTTTTCCAAAGGTCACTAATAGAGCCCTTGCTTATACCTACTTCTGTCTTCCTGAATGATCTCACTGATTCTCATGGCTATTACCATAACCTGTATATTGATGAATCCCAAATCAGTATCTCTAGTCCTGACTACCATCCACCATGCCCTCTAAATGAATTCAGCACTTTACCCTCTCAATCTAATCCTTACCCAGATTTTCCGTTTCTTTTAAAAGCACTATCTCACAACATTGTTAAATACATACAGTGGGAAATTTTGCTTTTTTCCCTCAATTATATTTTCTACTTTTGAATTCTATGATATTAATTTGGTGCATATCTCTGTGTGTCTGTCTGTATGTACTTATATTGTATCAAAACTTCTGAGGAAAGAGACACAGTAAAACAAAATTAAATTGTCAGTTCCTAAATTATCAAATCTCCCAGACCTGAAAACTCAAGAGTCTCCATTTCCAAGTGACACAGATTCTGCCTTTGCCTGTCTCCTTTCTTTATTTCTACTATTTTTTTTTTTTGTTTTTAATTTCCCTAGTTCAAATCCCTTTAGTGGAAAATTTCCTGACTGGTGTCCTTGCTAACAGTTCTCTCCCTTTATCCATCCCACACACACACTGCAAGATTAACCTCCTGAAAGCTGAGCACTGGTCAAGCCATTCTACTGCTCAAAGGTTTAGTGGGTCCACCACATCCCTGGCATTCAAAGTTTCTCACAATATGGCACTCCCTTATTCTCATCCAATCTGTGTCCCACTAATCTCTTTCATAAACAATTCCTCCTACCCAAAAGGATGCTGACAATCCCCCAACCATGCTCTGAAATATTCTGACTCAACTCTGCTAAATTGTTCTGTCTACCTAAGACACTCTCCTCTAGTCCAACCTTCACCTTTTGAGGTTCTTTCCATCTTCCAATGGCCATCTCAATTCATTTCAAAGGCGGCCTACCCCCTACAGGCCAAACTCCTTAAAATGGGATATGAGGCCCTCAGTTATCTATCCCAGACATGCATTCCTAGCCACATTTATCATCACTCACTTCAGGCAGTACTACCCTTAGATCCAAAAGAAAATGGGGCCCTGCCTTAAGCCCCATTCTTTCGGGCCGTTCCAGCCCTCTTCTTACTTCACCACACCACATAGGGCAGGGAGTCTATGCACCCAAAGGGGCATACTCACCCAATGACCATGTTATCCATCCTTTCTAGAGCATGCTCCAGGTAGCCAGGACCCTAAAATCCCTTGCCCACATGACTTCCACCATAATCCCAGAATCTGTAAGAGCCTGTTTCCCAGATCACCCTTATTAAAGTGGACTACACTGCTGATGCTCAAACCCTTAGGCCTTAAGGATGGCCAATGGATGGCTATTTGCGGGGGTTTGAATAGAGCTTGTACATGCAGGCTAGTACATCCATACACACATACAGTCATGTGTGTGGACTGGAGACAGGTTCTCTTCACACTTCATTCCAGTGTAGAGCTCCAAGAATTCAAAAATTCTACCTTACAGGTCATTATGAAGCTATATTTGTTAGAGAGGAACAATTCATATCGTTCCATATAAATGAAGCTAATATATTTATTAATTTGTTGGCTTCATGTATAATATGGTATGTGGACCTCCAGCTTTTATTCTTGCTCTAGACCCATCCAATGTCAAAGGCAGGCCTGCTCCTAGGAAACTGCTTTCTAACCACACCAAATACTGCAGTTCTTTAAAGCCTTGCCATTCTCAAATTTCAGTAACTTTGCATAAGCTATTTGCTCTGTATATAAGTCCTGACAGTCTCCTTATACTTCTGAAGGACAAATCCTTTAAGAAGGTAAAAGACAAAAACTGCTACCATTGTCACTACTTTTTTAACATTGCTTTGGAAGTATTAGCCAATACAATTAGAGAAGAGAAAGTAATGATAGATACTATATAGATACTACATAGAAATTCACATCTGTTTTCATATTATGTGAATTAGTGTATAAAAAAGAACAAAAGAACTTAGTAAAAAATATTTTTAAATGATAGGAGACTTTAGTAAGACAGTAATAAAATTAATTTACAAAAATCAAGAACTTCCCTGCAGGTAAACAATAGTTAAATAGAACACATAATGCAAATTTTTTTTCATTGATAATAGAGACAAAAAGATAAGATACCTGTGCATAGACTTTTTAAAAATATGTAATCTGTATACCTATAAATGTAAAGAAAATTTTAAAACTCTATGGAATAAAGTCTTTAATAAATGAAATTCATGCCTTAATTATAGAAAAGAAGATTCAACTGTACAGAGATGTCAATGCTCCCCCAAATTTACATATTGATTCAATAAAATAACATTCCAAGTACTAGCAGGATTGTTTCTATTCTTTAGAACTTGATAAAATCATTCTAAAGGTCATCTAGAAAGTTATACATGTGAATATAGCCAGAAAATTTGCTACAAGATTTTAAAATAAATTATATGCCTATTGTACTTAAGTGTTTGGTTTTGGCTTTAGAAGAGGCTGCAAAGAAAAAAGAATTAGAAATTGACCCAAATACTTATGGATATTTCAATATACAATAAGGTTGGCATTTTAAATCAACAGAGTCAGCAGAAAGGTGGCTTCAATAAACTTTGATAGGACACCCGGCTAACCATTGGGAGAATAAGGACAGATGATTTCCTCATTCCTTATATCAAAATTAGGTCCCAAATGGATCAAAAATTTTAATGTAAAAATTAAATCCAGAAAAGCTCTAGAATAAAACAAGAAATAATTTTTAAATGATTTCAAATTGATTAAGGCTTATCTAACCAAATCATAAAGATCAGAATTCAAGAAAGAAAAGATTGAGTAACTTGACATCATTCCATTTAAAGCTTACTGCATAACACAAGCACCATAACAAAAAGTTAAGGGACATATGACAAACTGGGAAGTAATTTGCAATGCATATATTAAACAAAGG
This sequence comes from Tolypeutes matacus, assembly GCA_026826555.1. Classification (NCBI taxonomy): domain Eukaryota; kingdom Metazoa; phylum Chordata; class Mammalia; order Cingulata; family Chlamyphoridae; genus Tolypeutes; species Tolypeutes matacus. The sequence goes on along the minus strand of JAKSZT010007815.1, from coordinate 42,375,072 downwards.
ATTGATTCCCTTAATAAAGAGCCCCTTATTATTTAATACTAATTAAATATTTAATATTTAATATTATTTAAATGTTTAGAAGACCAACAACCTGATAGAAAAATTAGCAGAGGAAGTGAACTGATAATTCATAGGAAAAGAAATACACATGCGAATAGTTACTTGAAAAATTCTAAGCCATACTCATAATGTTTTTTAAAACACACAAAATAAAAAGGACAAGGACATGAGTTCTCAATATTCAGCTATCACATTGACAAAGGTTTAAAATTTGATAAAAACTTTGGATAAAAGTGTAGATAAACAGGTATTCTTGTACAGTATTGTTGGGAGGGTAACTTGGAGCAACTTTCTTAGATTTCAATTTGTCAAGCACCATCAAAAAAGAAAACGAATGTCTTTTGACCCAAAATTCCACTCCCAATTATTTATCCTTTATCTACATATAAGCATATGTATATTTACTCCAGCTTTATGCAAAATAGAAAAAAATAAACAGAAACAAAAATTGAAAACCTCTAAATGTCCATTAAGAGGGAATTCATTGGGAAGGGGATGTGGCTCAAGTGATTGGGCTCCCATCTACCATATGGAGGGTCCCGGGTTCTATTCCCAGGGCCTCCTGGTGAAAGTGAGCTGGCCTGTGTGGCAAGCTGGTGCAACAAAAAAGAGACACAGAGGAGAGACACAACAAACCAGGGAGCAAAGGTGGCTCAAGCAATTGAGTGCCTCTCTCTCACGTCGGAAGTTCCCAGGATTGGTTCCTGGTGCTTCCTAAAGAGAAGACAAGAAGACAAGCAGACACAGACAGTACACAGCAAATAGACACAGAGAGCAGACAGTGAGCACAAACAACAACGGGGAAAGGGGGGAATAAATAAATAAAATAAAACTTAAAAAAAAAAAGGGAATTCATTAATAAATTATGATACAGCTATGAAAAAGAAATGCCATGGATTTATACAAATTGCTTTGGAAATAAGTCCCAAGGGGACTTAAAAACAAAGTACAAAACTGTATGATCTCACTTATGCTTTTAAAAAAAGTGCTCATACTTTTTTATATTTAAACATTTCTGAGAAGGGTATAAAAGGAACTGTTAACATCAAATATCATTAAGCAATGATATAGGAACTAGAGGAAAGACTCTTTTTTCAATCATATCCTTCAGTCCTATTTGACAGTGTTACCAAGTGCATGCATTACTTTTATAATTAAGAATATTCTATCTAAAATGATTTAGGACAATTCTGTTGCCTCTGTAAAGATTTTCCTCATCCCTAACCCCCATACCCCAGCCCCAGTGACCAGCTGGTTGAGTTAAGGGATTCCTCCCCTTTCCTAATACTACCCACACTCAATTTTAACTAGTTATTTACAGATCTGTTCCTCTTACCAGCCTGTGCATTCATTGAAGGCAGAAATATGTTTTATTCATCTTTGTAACACCCTCATTTAGCATAGCACCTGGCATGTTCTAGGTTCTCAGTTTAAGTCTGGTAAATGAACAAGAGTAAGTGAATGGAACTTTTCCTGTTTTCACCTTCCATATTCAAAGTCTCCCTCCTGTGAACCCCCGCCACACTCTGTACATATCTTAGAATCCTTAGTTCCCTCCCCATGGGTGATCACTTTCCCTTTGTTAGTGACCAACCCTTCCTCTAGACTCATTGATAACACAAACAATGCCAGACACAACTATGTATCCCAGCTCCAAGCACATTCTCTGGCCCTTAAGGGGCTCAGAAATGATTGTTGCATTGAATTAAATTGTCTTAGGAAAACAATATCGTTTCCCTGCTCAAAAAAAGAATTAAGTTCAGACTTTTCGGAGTCTGTTCTAGCAGAATGAATCTTCATGTCTAATGACAGACTTTAACCATTAGGAATTCAAAGCCAAATTTTTGTTATCTGGAAGGGAAATAAAGAAGTAAGAAGCTTCTTTAAAGTATCTACTCATTTCTTCTCTTTGCAACAGACGAGAGAACAAAATGGCAAGAGGAAATTATAGTACAGTGACAGAATTTATCCTCATGGGATTCACAGACCGTCCTGAGCTTCAGCTGCCCCTCTTTGTCATGTTCCTGGCAATTTATCTCATCACTCTGGTGGGAAACCTGGGCATGATCCTGCTCATCAAGGTGGATTCTCGGCTCCACACCCCTATGTACTATTTCCTCAGTCACCTGGCATTCATTGATCTTTGTTACTCCTCTTCCATTGGGCCCAAGATGCTGCAAAATTTATTGGTGAAGAAGAAAACCATCTCCTTTTCTGGCTGTTTTGCTCAGCTCTATTTCTCCAGCGCTTTTGCCACTACCGAATGCTTCCTCTTGGCCACGATGGCCTATGACCGCTACATGGCTATCTGCAACCCCCTGATTTACACAGCCATTATGACTCAGAGGGTCTGTAAGGAATTGGTGATAGGCGTCTATACCTATGGCTTCCTGAACTCTGTGATACAGACAGTTCTCACTTTCCAATTGTCTTTCTGCGACTCGAACATCATCCACCACTTTTACTGTGCTGACCCTCCCCTGCTTGACCTCTCCTGCTCTGACACCCACAATAAGGAAAAGCAGCTCTTGATTTTCTCGGCAGTGAATCTCACTGGATCACTCTTGACTGTCCTCATCTCCTACATTTGCATCCTCTTTTCCATTGTAAAAATCCAGTCTTCACAAGGCAAATGCAAAGCATTTTCCACCTGTGCCTCCCACCTCACTGTGGTCATCATCTTCTATGGAACACTGTTTTTCATGTACCTACGACAACCGAAAACAGAGACTTGGAAGTACAACAAAGTGGTCTCTGTGTTTTATAGCCTTGTAATTCCCATGCTGAACCCCCTGATCTACAGTCTGAGGAATACAGAAGTAAAGGACACCCTGAAAAAAATGCTAGAGGTCAAATAGTCATAGTGAATGAGTTATTAGGATGTAGCATTATGAAAGTATGATATTACCAATGTAACCAGTCTGATTGTAATTTAGCAGGACAATTGCTGTCCAATCAGAAAACAAACAGTTAAACAAATTTGTTTTTTAATGACAAAAAGAGTTGGGCCACTTGCTTGAGATAGTAATTGTTTAATCCAGTCAATTATCATGGACTAATCAGAATTGATTTACAAGCTAGAATATCAATAACTATGCCCTTCATATGTTGGATATGAAGTGACTTACATGAACTCTAAATTCAAAAAGACCCTGTAAAACAATGTCCTGTGTGAAACTATAAATTAACGAAGCTGGGTACAAGACCCACACATAAGAATCTATGTCATTATAACCATCATCAGCTTAAAATAGGTTACATTGTAGCAAGTCATTTTTTAGTTATAGAAACTATTTCTCCATAAAACATTGCTATGGACCATAGTTAAGTTTCAAACTCATATCACAAATGGTATATTTAATCCCAATGTAGTTGAAATACTGCATGCTTAAAATGAACAAGAGAAAAAATAGTATTGCAGTAAAAATAAGGGAGAAACAGAAAAAATGCAATTTAGCTAAATGCAGTGTTTGGTTTTTCTTTGTTTGGAAAAGAAAATTTAATTAGAAGAGATAAAGAGTGGATTTAAGGTACTTTCAGAGATGTGAAAAGTAGCTGTTTATTCATGTCAGAGTTTAATTTTTCTAGTCTCTGGAAAGTGCAGAGAGAGCAATTTTGGTGGGGAAAGGGCTCATACATGAACTTCAGGATGGGAAAGAGAAGTAAGGAGAAGAAGAAAGGGAAAGAAGGAGAGTTTCCTGAGGTAACCAGGCCAGAGTATGCATATTTTTGAGAAATACAATTTATTTGTCTTAAATAATTTGAATGATCTAGGTAAATACTTTAGTTTTGAAACACTTCCATGTTCTTTATTTCTGTTTTCACAGATCTGATATTGCAATTTTCTTGAAGATAAATATATATAAGTTCTTGCTATTGGTGGAGATACATGAAAGAAAAATATCTATTTTTCTTATTTAGGAACCAATAAGAGTGCTCTGAGGTTTTTCTATGGCTCAATTCTAATACTTCTTCCTCAATAATTATTAAGACACAAGAATCTGCCATAAGCCACTAGATTTTCCTCCTAAACTTTTTTCAGATCTGACCTCTATTACGTGAATTTTTTTAATGACTAAGAAAATATATTACCAACTGATTACAAATGAATTCAAAATTAATCAAGAAACTAAGAGATCCCTCTTGCCTCCAAATTAAATCTTCAGGTGATGTGATGGGATCTCTGTTTTCTTGTTGTTTATGGTCTAGTAATTTAGGAAAATAAGACTAGTTAGATATTGACAATTACTCTTCCTTAGCTCAGAAGACCCTTCTGAAGAGTTGAGTTCCAAGTCCTATACCTAAACATTTGGAGGAGGGCAGTTGGCACGGCTAAAAAGAAAAATACTAACAGGATAAGGAACAAAGTACAAAAAGGAGTGAAGCAAGCCAAGGAGGTAAGAGAGGAAAAGAAGCTTGCACAGGTCATGAACCAAAGGGAAATAAGCAAAGTGGATAGGATAGCACTAGGAGATAAAAGGAGACTGGGCAGGAGACCTTAGCTCCTGGAGGCAGCAGACTGCTCCTTCACTTTTGCTCTCTAGCACCTACCACAGTTTGTGGCACAGAACAGACACACCATAACTGTTTGCCGGATTGAATTCAACTCTTCTGTACTTATTCCCAATTCCAAATGGATAGGTGGACATGGTGCCCTGTAATAACCCTATCATTTGGAAGTGACAAAGAAAAGGAACTCGCTGAGTTATGACAAGACTATTTTTCCAATCCTCCCACCGCCCCCCACCCCAAAGAGGCTAACATCTGTAAGGCAGTAAAAGTAATGAAGGCAACAACACAACCAAACCCGGGAAAGATGTACATTTGGGAAGTTGGTATATTAGGAAGTTGGTAGTAGCTGGAGCTTGGAATCCAGGTAGGCAAGAAATCATTACTATAGGAAGAGGTGGCTGCTAATTGAGATAAAGAAGATGAGCAGGTACCAATACTTAGATGAGAAATCGTGTTTCCAATCAAAAGCCGCAGCCATTTCTCGAATATTTTCTCAAACTATTTCCATATCATTTTAGTTTTAAAAGAGAAAAAAATAAAAATCAACAGTAAGTAGATACATGTTTCAATACATGCCTCTCAGCCAATGAACTATACTCATAGTTTTAGAGGAATGTTCTTAGAGTATGTTTCATCAAATTCTTCAGGGGTTTTTTCCTTCAGAGAAACCAAAGAAAATATATCATGAGTCCTCTCCATAATACATTCCCATCTAGTGAATTTGTGCACTTCGTTAAATGTGCTTCCTTGATTTCCCTGTAAAGCAAAGCAGAAAATGGAGAACATTATGAAGGACATTAACCCATGTTTTCATAAATTTCCCAAAAATCTGAAAAGCAAAAAACTGTACATGAGGAAGAGCCTGAATCAGCTAAATTTAGAGCTAATATTTTCTATTTTTCTTTCCCATTAAGACTCCTCATTCTTAAAAATTCATCTGCCTGACTCTGGCCTTATAAAGTAAGAAAGGGATTCAGGTGCATAATTCTCTGATCAATTCATTACATTGCACTTTACACCTGCAAAGTATTAAAATGTCATTTAAGCCATAAAAGAAAGCAAAACTATTATACACCTTTGTTCACTTATAAAGTGAGGCTATTTCATTCAATACATATAGTAATTATACTAATTTTTCAACCAAAAATAAACAAATATCTTCTGAATATCCAAATGTTACAAAAATAATGGATGTTTTACCTTTACTGGATTTTACAAATGCAACATTTCATTGAAAGTGAAAATAAAACAGCTCTCACATATAAATAAAATGTAAATTAATTTCCCTCATGTTAATCTTACAAATGAAAATTATTTGCCAGCATTCACCACATAGACAGTTTTCATTAACACATCCAATATGTACATGAAATATATGACACATGCATATGGGGATATAAATTTATGCTCATTTGCATATAAAATGCCAACTTTTTCATTGAGCTTAGATTTTAATTCCTTATTTCTGCTCATTTAATGCTTTATTGAATTTGCCATGCTTGGAAACATGTCAAAAGAACTTTTTTATTATGTTGATCATAATAAGGAAACATGAGAGGGCAAATACTGTTCTTTTCCCTTTACTTTCATAGGCTTTGATGTATAAGCATTTCAGAAATGTATGCATTTTAGAATCTCAAATGTGTGTCACAAAATTTTCAATTCTGCCCTGGATTTGGAGTTTTAGCATTCTACAGGAACAAGAGGAAAAAGGAAAGTGTTAATTCAAGTCTTCAGAGTGGTTCCCACCTGCAATTAAGTGGTGCATCCACCAGAGAGATTGGGAGCCACTGATTTTAGAACTTGGGGAGTTTGGGCTCCTGGGATGGTGATGATTGAGCCTACTCTTACAAACCAGGTAGCTGTAAAAATATAAACATTTTATAAATAATCAGAACTTCCATCTCTATTAAGATAGGGTAAACTGGAAATAGGAAAAGGTATTGTAAAAAATCAAATGTCTACCTTAGGCTTTTGCAGCAGCTAAATTGATCCAAACAAAGGCAGTTTCCAGAAGACTTTATTCTATGCCCTGAAAGAAAATGCTCTTTTTTTATTCCCATAAGCTTACTTTATTTGCTTGGGTATGTTGACCACTCTGGCACATGGACACCTACCATCCTGCGGCTTCTGCTCCTCCTCATAGACATTCCTGTTTGCTGACCACACTGGATGTGGTCAGAGGAGCAGAGTTAGAACCATGAGCTGGCCAGTCTCAGGTATGCTCCAGCCCATCTCTGGCTCACTCTCAGCTAGGGATGCTACATGGGTAAGAGTAGAGAAAGCTTGGGCAAGAGGTTTCTCATATTTGGGCATGAGTAGAGAGAGCTCCTAGGTCCATATTTGGGTTTCCCACAGAAAGTTCTTATTCCATTTTTATTTGTTTGTCTTTCCTCTTAGAAAGAACCACTTCTAACTTTCCATACCCCTATCATCTCCTGTTCACCTGAAAGCTGTTACCATAAATAGTATGTTTACTTATTACCCCTTGCCTTATCAAAATTAGCAGTTGGGTCTCTTTAGAAATCTTTCAAATGCAGAGCTAAAATTCATTATAATTTTAATTATGATAGAGCAGTAAATTGAAAAGAAAATTTAATGTTATTTTTGTTTGTAAGTGGTCATTTTTATGAAGAAATGTTAGAATATCTTTCACAAATATTGGCCCTTCTTTCTTTTTTATATTTACCACAAATGGGTTCTAAGTGTTCACAGGCATGAAATAGCAATTCCATTGACTTTAGTCTAAGAGTACAGTTCTCTGCACTGCTTTAATTAATTAGTCGTTAAAACTATTTAACTGTCTGCTAAAATACTATTTCTTGGCCTGTTCATATTTCCCTGTACGTTAAATTGTTAAATTCATCAAAAGAAGGCTGTGCCTGTATGATTACTTCACAAACCCTATATAAACTAACTCCTGATAACATTTATAAAACCACATTTGGAAATTGTGTAGTAGAGTACATAGTACACAACTATACCTTAAACAAGCAAAATCAATTATTCTTGGTGGGCTTGAAAAAAATGTACAGTTTGGGATGATGAAGATTTGGTTGGGGGGATGGGGGAAGCAGGACCTCAAAGCCAGCGGAAGCTCTGGTGGTATAGTAGGAAGTGGACTGGAAAGGGAAACTCATGATCTGAATTTGAGTCCTAGGTCATCTGCTCTGAACTTTGATTTCAAAGTGGCTTGATTCATCTGCACCTGAATTTCTTCATCTATAAAATGAGCAAAATAATATCTCACAGAGTTACTATAAGGATAAAATAGCATAGAATACGTTAAAGTATATTTTAAACATTGTTATAGTATAAAGCTCTTATTATTAATATCCAGACTCTACCACTCTGACTAGTGTTCGACTCCCAAAATCTTTTATGTGAAGCTAGTATTTTGAAGATCTTTGCCTAAAAATATTTTAAAATTCACCTGTATGGCAGAATATGAAATTTGCAAGTATCTGTAATAAAGACATTTCTTCATTCCAGCTTCTGATTGGCTGGGAAAATTAGCACAATGCATCTCCACCTTACAGGAGTTCTATTCCCAATGTCTGTTTGCAAGTTGGTGATTTGGGACATGGGCATACTGTGACCTGTAAACAAAGTTGGATGTGGTAGGTTTGGGCAGACCACAAAAGCCTTATTAACTCATATAAATCCTCACTGACATTTCTTTGACTCTGAGCTACTACAGATAACATGTTTCTATAGGACAAATGTCTGAAGTTACAAAGTGGGCCACTATGACAAGCTGTACTTGTTAGAACTACAGTGTGGAAGACAAGATTCTGGTCAACCAGGACTCTGATCACCCTGAGCTTCTGCTGGCCTTAGCCCTGGGCTAAGAAAGAGCAATTTGGGGTGTGCACTGGGATAGAGGCCAGGGTGTTTCAGTGAAGCATTGGTAGATAGGAGCATCTTACTCACTTTCTCCTGCTCCCTCTCCTTGGTCTCTGCTTAGAACTAGCAGTAAGCCTGGGAGAAGTATAGAAGAGACTGAGGAGGTTCCAAAGATGAGGAGGAGGGGAAGATGGAAGCAGGGTAGAGGACAAGCAAAAGTTGAGGTGCCATTTCTGAGACCCCATAAGGGGGTGGGCTATCCCTTTACTTCTTTAAGGAAGAGACAGTAAACTCTTTCAAGTATTGATGAACCATCCAGGAAAATACAAAATGTTGTCTATTAAATATCCTCTGGGTCTTTTGCTACTTACCCTTTCCCACCTTTGGTCACTCTTTCACTCCCTGTTTAATCCTTACAGCCTATAGGAACGCCCAGCATTCCCTAATAATTAAGAAAAACAAAGTGGTAATCAAAATCCTCCCACACACACACACACCTTTCCACAACTCAGCTGCTCCCTCAAATTACTCACTTTCTGGTCTCCTAACCACAAATTTCTCAAAATTTGTATACATTGTTTTTATCTTCTCTTTCTCCTCCTCCTCAGTCCCTTACAAACATTTCCTACTCTCTTAATTCTGCAGAAACTGTGCCTTGAAGATTGACAAAGACTTTCTAAGGTTCATTTCCAAGCCATCTACTCTTTTGAGGCAGTTTACAGAACTCCCCTCCTTAAATCTCCCTGTTCCCCATGTCTCCTGTACCTCCAAGTTATCCTTTTACATCTTTTTTGGCTTTTTCTCTCCCCCATTCACTATCTACAGATGTTTCAAAAGTTTGTTCTTTCTCAGTCTTTTTTGTTTTTTAATTCTCTCCACCTTCTCACAGCAGCTTAGAATCCAGCTGTCAAGAGTATGCAGGGAATGTCCAAATTTGCATTTCCAACTTAACCATTCACTGACCATGTGACTTTGATTAAAATTTACTAATCTCTCTTAGCTCCAGTTGCCTTGTATTATGAAAGTGAAAATAACTCACATAGTTGCTGTGAGGATTAAAAGAGCAAAGGAAAAGCCTTGCATACAGTAGGTGCTCCATTAAAGGTAAATAAATTTCAGTCTAATCTGTATCTGTCTCTCTCTCCTCTCTCTCTCTCTTCCATGCTTACGTGGACACAGGATACTCTGTTGGAAACATAAACTCAAAATCTTAATAATAAAATTGATCATTATCTTCTACTTCACCAACAATTTCTCCTGCCTTTCACATAGTTTACAGAGCACTTTACTACCAGGTACCTGGTACAAAACTTACACTAATTTTTTACCTCTCCTTATCACCTTTATATGTAAAAGAGGAGCCAAGATTTATCCATTATTCATCTATACAATTTCTTGAATTGATCTCCTTCTTTCTCATTCCTATTATTACCTTGCAACTGTACCTCTCCGGTGTCTCTGCCTCTAATCTCCTCAAGAGATTCAAATATGTATAAGAATATAGTGTTTGATAAAATTAACATTCACATCATTGGGAAAAAGGAGTTATCAAAAAGGTAGATCAAATGCAAGCTATGAACAGAATTATATTTTTCGCACCTTACATTTTAAAATCAAGATTGATTAGACCCTAATGTAACAAAGGAAACCTGAAACGTACTTGACTAAAATATAGATGAATATTTGTTCCTTCAATTTCTCATTCTTCCTCTCTCTTCCCACTATTTTGGAATCAGAAAATCTTTTCTAAGAAAAGGATTAAAATCAGAAATTGTAAATAAAAATATTGACAGATTTGATGAAATCAAATTTAAAATAATCTTGAATTCCAAGTAGTTAAAATAATCAATAAACACAAACATTAAATGGGAAAATATCCATGAATATGACAAAACTAATATAGTAAATGAAACATTAAATCTTTAAAAATAAAGATGGGATATGACAGGCTACTCACAAAATAAAAAATATAAACATCCTATAAATATACAAAAGATGCTCAATCTCATTAGTAATCAAGGAAATATGAATTAATTCAATAATGAGATCACTTTTTACTTATCAGATTGGAAAAGATTTAAAAGACTATTAGTACCTATTCTTTGGTGATAATGTGGGGAAACAGGCATGCTTATAGGCTGCCATGAGTGTAAACTGATATAAGATTTCCAGAGGGCAATTTGACAATATTCATCAAAATCCTTAAAAATATATGCATGCCTTGGCCCAGCAAGCCCCTTTGCAAGAATTTATTTGATGAAAATACTCCAAGTGCATAAAGATCTATGCATTAAATATTTTACTGAAATGGCATTTATAACAGCAAAACATCATAACAATATAAATATATCAATAAAGGATTGATTAAATAAATGAAGGAATAGTCAGACAATAGCATATAATGCATACATAAAATGATGTAGATATATTTTTATTATCATGAAAACACTCATGATATATGTTGAAATGGCTTCATATTATTCATATATCATTTTATTTTTTAATTATATATTTTAAATATATATCAATATATAGGCTGTTGATAGAGGTTGGGATTGGTTATTCCTGGGTGATGGAATCCCAGGTATTTTTACTTATTCTGTATTTTTAAAAAACAAACAAAAAATAAGAAATCTATCCCATTCTGGAAATAGTCTTAAGTACTCAGTTAAGATTCTATTCTGTATAATTGGCTCTAAATTACCTTCCCTGTGCCCAAGCCAAAGGTTAGACACAGGGGGCCAAGTTTGACGGATAATACCACAATCTAGATGTTTAGTGAGTGTACAAAGACAGTGGGCAAAGAAGGGAAGAATGAGAGATTAGAGGAGTCAACGGTGATGCTGGGGTTTCAGACCTGTCTGACTTGGAGGCCATTGGTAGCCCTATGAGGAGATGGTTTAGTAGAAAGACGCTGGGTCCTTAGGCACACAGCACAGAGCTTTGAACAAAGCAGTCATTCTATGTTTTTAATGACTTAATCTGGTTCTACATCATCTGCATTACAGTCAGTTATATCAGTGCTAAGACTCCAAGGAGACAGCAAGAGAGGCAGTTTAGTGCAGTAAGAGAAACAAATGAAATGGGACTTAGGAAACCTGCTTTACCTGCCAACTAGCTATGTGTCCCTGGGCAGGTCACCACATCTTTTCCTCAACATAAGAGTCCCTCCATTCTGCAAGGGGCTTAAATGCCATTTCTTTCAGAGAGGTTTTCCCTGACTGCCACCCCTCAGGAAAAGAAAGAAGTTGAATTTTCTAGTTCTCACTTGTCTCTCAAAATTCAGCTGGTACCTAGGAACTCACAAATCTCTGCCCTTTTTGTCTGGCCTCACCACTAACGTATTTAGTTCCCTTATCATGATTTAGACCTAAAAAATATAAAGATACACAAAGGAGTTTGCTCAGAGTACTCCAGGATATCAGCCCAGAAGAACTGGGCCACCATAGAGGTCTTTATCCCCACACTTAACATGCACTGGGCTCTTGCTACCCTTCAGGTACTTTGCATGCAGGTTAGATCTCACTTCATAATCACTGTAGCAGATGCTATTGTGATTAACAGTAATACAGATGAGTAAAATAGGACTCAGAAAAGTTGAGTCTCTATCCTGGATCACAAAGCTTGCAAAGGGTAGAAGCCAGATTCAAACTGGGGGGAAATGGCAGAGTGCTCATCCATCCTTACTTACAGAGGTGCAGGTGCTGCTGCAAGATCTGAGCCCACCCTGAGAGCTACAGCACACACGGCAGTTTGTTCAGAGAGCTTTTACAGATTTCTTTAATAAAGCTTTTTCACTTTCCTTAAAAAAATAAAATAAAATAAAAAGGAAAAACAGTGATCTGGCTGTATGTTATTAAAGTGGTGGGGGCACAAAAGGTCCTTGTTGCCTGTCTAAAAGGTGGAGCTGGGTTGGAGCTCCAAACCGCCTCTCTGGATCGGTGGGGTGGACTGTGGCCTATTGTTCCTCTGCCCGCGGGGACTGCTCTGTTCCCCCCGCCGGTCTCACCGTGGGAAAGCCCAGCACCAGGCTTGAGGGGAGCTGAGTAGGGGCTGGTCTGGGCATCAGACAGTTCTCAGCAGATACCCCAGCACAGCAAAGCTTTCCATACTCAGCCTGCCATCTGCACTAGAAGTTTTTGTTCAAAGTGTTCTCAGGAACACAAGGATAATAAGGAATTGAATAAAGCACATCTGTAGACTTTCTGCTGGCTTTAGGTACTCTTTATCCAAGAATACACTTATGAGACTCCATCTGAACAAGCATTGGCTCTCCTCCCATGGGCCATTCTGGTAAATCATTCCCATCAGAGTAGGTGTCTGAGCCTGACAATTCTTTTTACTCTCATATTCTCTATATTCTTAAGCTACAGGATCAAATTACTGGCATGATTCACAAAGCACTAGAGTGGACCCAATTTTTTTTGACAATTTAAATCCTATTTGAACCTCTCAGTTTTGTAGTGAAAACCTATTTTTTTTGAGATGTGATATATGAGGAGCTAATAATTGTTAAAACTGTGGTATAAGAATAAAAGAAAGGTGCAGCCTCTAAAACTTTACAAACCTTTGCTGGATTAGTAAAGAAGCAACAAATAATTCATAAACCCCTGCAAAAAATATTGACAGAAGTAACATTTTAATTAAGTCTTCAAGCCTTAAAAAAAAAAAAATCCATGATATGATCTCTTTAAAGTCTTTTCACTTTAAAATATTGATTTAAATATAGAGCAGATTTCTTTTCTACACTTTTTAGTTGAACCAATCTGTCATATACATTACACCTCCTGATTAATTCAATTCTAACTTTCTTAACTTCCTTAGTCAAATATAATGCCTATGAGCTATAATTTAAAAATAGCTTTTTAAAAAAATACCTGATGCGTTAAAGAGAGAAGCCACTTACTTGCTGCATGTACTTGCTTTCTTGACAGTCTTGTTACCAGGTCCATTCTATGGTATAAATGGGGGAAGTTTGCTGAGGCTGAGTTTTAAATAACTTGAGAAAATGGGTTCTTACAACTTTCCCCTGGGATTTAATACTAATCCTGTTATTTAGAAAATTATGATGATATTATTAGGAAAGTTACAACATTCATACCCCCTTGAAAAACGTGAACTTTGTGGTCACAGCGCAGGCTAGTCTTTTTTAGCCTTGTAAACTCTACATAATTCGCATGTTAATTCTGCTTTAAGTAGATAGTTTTATTTGTGTGCCTTTCTTAGTCATAAAAGCAGTGTCAGCATGAAACTACAGGCCCAGGTGAAATAATGCAAAAACAAAAGATTAAGCCAGTCCAAAAGGAAACAGCCTCCCACCTTCCTCCACAGGTGTCCTCTACTGTACCCACAGCCTCGGTGGAGAGCAGTTGTTTGCATGTGTTGTTGCCTCCACTGGATAGTAAATTCCTTGAGGGCAGGAAATACATCTGAATAATTTCTGGGTGCTCAATTTCTCTCATTTTGGTTGGTGTTCATTTCATCCTTCATTCTTATTCTATGGTTCTGGTCCCTATTTATAGAACAGTTCTTAGGATTCTTCTTACTTCAGAAACAACGTGTCACTTAGAAGAAGGGGTCATCAAAGGAAACAAGAAGGCTGAAGTGACAGAGGCAACAGATAGCATGTCCATGGGAGAGTGTGCCCTGTGGGTCCAACCCCAAAGCCTGGTTCTCCTGATTGTGGGAATGGATGAACTAAGACTCCTGAATCTGGTGCCATTTAACATTAATCCTAGCAGAGCTCCCCTGTTCAGATTCCAAGCTTACTAGTTAAGCAGTCAGGGGCGTCCAATTCACTTAAAATTAGATTTATAATCTTTCTTTTTGTGACTAAGTGGCACCTGGCTGTATCCATAAGTGTCCTGTGAGCTACGTTAGAGTGACTCAAAAATCCCTGGATCGGATCAACTCTGTGACAAAGATAAAATGCATGGGATGCTGAAGACCATAAATTCACAAGCTGGCCCCTCTTGTGTGATGCAACAACCTCCAAAACCATTCTCTTTTGCACCTTCTCAGCCCCATGCTGTGTGCTTAGTGGACAAGGCTGAATTAACATGATCTCTGACCACAAGGGTCTCACAGTCTAGCAAGTAAAAAAAGAGGAAAATAGACCATGTGTGCTATGATAAGTGATTGTGCAGGGTACCAAAGGAGAAAAAAAAAAAAAAAAAGGAATGTCCCGTCTATCTGGGTGTAAGGGAGGAACCATGTGTATCTGGGGAGAGAGCTATGTTTACCAGAAACATCCTCTAGGAATGAGACATGGTTCATTAGAAAGTAATGGGAGGAAACAATGAAACCAAATAAAACATACAGAGCCACAGAAAACATCAGGGAACTTTAAGGCTGACTGACTTCATTGGTTAGATAATGTCTTTATAGGGCTGACTAATTGAAGGTGAATGCCTTAAATAACCTCAGAATATGTTTGTAGGGTCCAGGTGTAATAAATACATTTGGAGGTTGGAGGGGTAGATCTCCAAATGCCTTTACATTTTGAGGCCCCTCCTTTGTTAAGTGAGTGGGGGACATCATCAAAATAAGAGTGTGGAAACCTTTCCCCTAACACGCTTGACTGGAGTGAAGGCCACAGCAATCTGTCAGTCCTGTGGCCAGCAGTCAGTGCTCTGCTGGCCTGAATAAGGGACAGGGTAGTGTTAAAGGCTCTCGAGCCAGGGAGCCTGGGTTAGAAGCCTGTCTCCACCACTTACATAATCTGTTTTAACTTCATAAAATAGGGCCAATAATAGTACCTACTGCACAAGCTTACTGAAGATTTAATGAAATAATGTGTATCAAGCTCTTAGAACAGTGCCAGGCATTTGGTAAGGATTCAGCAAATGCTAATACACAAGGGTGGCTGCTGGCCTCTGCAGTCCCGTAGATGAAAGGACAAGAGACCGGGCAATGTAATGTATCGGTTCCTTTCTTTCTCAAGCAGGGAGGAATTTACAGACAGAAAACTAAATGAAGAGAAAAATGGCATGAACAGAAAAGGACTAGGGTGCAAATGTGAAGGGAAACAAAAGGAGGATCAAAGAAAGAATGAATGAAAAAGGAAAAGAGACTGAAAAATCAACTAGACCATTTCTGAGTGGGGCTGAAAGTGATGGCTATGGTCAGCCAGGATAAACCTAAATTAATTACTTTTAATTCCTTTCTTGTCTGTATTTCTTGAAGTTTTATTTCATAATGAAACAGTTAATCATGCTCATTAGAAAAAAGTTGAAAATATCAGAAAGTATTTTTAAATGGTATAAACCACCTATAAGCTCATAAGCCCAGAAGTCACCACTATAAATAATATTATAATACCTTCTATTTTTTCCAAAATGTATATGTAGCATAAATAAAAATTAATTTATTTTTCTAATACAGCATTAGATAAAACCAGCTTAAAGTCTTCTCACCAAATTCAAATCTAGTCTAATTTAAACTATTGGCCATGTGGCACATGTTATATTCACTTTTGAGTGAATTACCCACAGAGAATAAGAGAGCCCACCATTCTCCCAAGCATCTGAAAATAACAGCTTGCAATGGGGCAGTTTTTTCCAAGCCCAATGCTTTACAGTGTGCTCCAGGTTGAGTACAGAAGGATTTATTCATTGACTTACGTTTACTATATTTCTCTACTTTTTTAAAATTCATTGAGAAATTCAGGGAAAGGTAGCAGTGGTATAGCTGTGGAGGGTAATCCAATTCAACCAGAGGAAGTTAGTGGCTTTCAGACCATATTAGACAGGGTTCTCTAGAGAAACAGAACCAACAGGAGATAGAT
>JAKSZT010007815.1:42286438-42358858 GCA_026826555.1 Tolypeutes matacus | reverse complement strand
ATAGATAGATAGATAGATAGATAGATAGATAGATAGATAGATAGATAATGTAAATAATATGAGATTTTTTAATAGGAATTGGCTCATACAACTGTGGGGATGGGCAAGGCCAAATTCCATAGGGTAGACTGGAACTAAGCTGGGAACTCCAATGAAGGTTTTCGATGAATTCCCAGGAGACACTGACTGGCTGAAGTAGAGATGGAAATTCTCCCTTCTGGCTGCAGAAATCATCACTTCTCCTTTTAATGCCTTCGACTGATTGGCTGAGACTTCTCTTATTGCTGAAGGCAATCTCCTCAGTTGATTGTAGATGTAATCAGCCATAGATGCAATCAACTTATTGATTATTTAAGTCCATGAAATATCTTCACAGTAACAATCAGACCAGTGCTTGCCAAGTTGACCCATGAACTTAATCATCATAAACTCCAAGGATAGATTATGCAATATATAAGTTTATATGCTTTCATATCCTGCTATATTACTTCATAATTTGTGAACATTATACCAGGTCATAGAAATTCTATATGGCTACATCATCTATTCTTTATATAGATTTTTATTTTTTTTTATTTTTAAAGATTTATTTATTTTTTTCTCCCACCCACCCACCCTTTCATTGTTTTGCACTCTCTGTCAGCTCTCTGTGTGTTCTTCTGTGTCTGCCTGTTTTCTCTTTAGGCAGCACTGGGAACCGATCCTGGGACCTTCCAGAGTGGGAGAGAGGTGCTCAATCTCTTGCGCCACCTCAGCTCCCTGGTATGCTGCATCTCTTATTGTCTTTCCTCTCTGTCTCTTTTTGTTGCATCATGTTGCTGCGCCAGCTCTCTACGCAGGCCAGCACTCCTGCATGGGCCAGCACTCTGCGTGGGCCAGCTTGCCACACGGGCCAGCTTGCCTTTCACCAGGAGGCCCCAGGCATTGCACCCTGGACCGCCTATATGGTAGATGGGAGCCCAATCACTTGAGCCACATCCATTTCCCCATTATATAGGTTTTTAAAATTTCATATAGCCAATCCCTTACTGTAGTCCACTTAGGTTGTTTCCATCTTTTCCATTGTTATTAATAACATTTTAGGATGTAGTTCTTCATCTATATTACTGATTACTACCCTTATT
This sequence comes from Tolypeutes matacus, assembly GCA_026826555.1. Taxonomy (NCBI): domain Eukaryota; kingdom Metazoa; phylum Chordata; class Mammalia; order Cingulata; family Chlamyphoridae; genus Tolypeutes; species Tolypeutes matacus. The sequence goes on along the minus strand of JAKSZT010007815.1, from coordinate 42,357,734 downwards.
TTGGATTCCTAGAAATAAAATTTCTAGGTCAAAAAGCATGGCTATTTTGTAAGGATCTTTCTACATGCAAACATTGCTTCCTATAATTGTTTGCCAGGGCTGCAGATTAGTTGGCTTAAACAACAGAAATTTATTGTCTCAGAGTTCTAGAGGCCGAAAGTCCAAAATCAAAGTGTCCGCAGGGCCATGCTTCCTCTGAAATCTACAGGGCTCTGGCCCTGGCTTGCCAGCAATCCATGCTATAACTCAGTCCCTGCCTCCATCACATAGCCAACTCTCTCTGTCTCTGCCTCAGGCACCAGTCCTTCTCTGTGTCCAAATGTCCTCCCCTATCAAAATACCATTCATATTGGGTTAGGGCCCATCCTAATCCAGTTTGGCTCATCTTAATTAATAACATCTTCAAAGATCCTATTCGCAAATAAGTTCACATTTACAGGGCCGGAAGTTAGGAGTTGAACATGTCTTTTGGGCAGACCCAATTCAATCTATAACATTTCCCAAAAAGGATATAACAATTTGTACTTCAAACAAAACAGTCTGAGGAGCTTTGCAGGCATCAAGAACTATCGTTTGCCTTAATATTAGTCAATTTTTAAAAATATTAGTCAATTTTATAGGTAAAAAATATTATCTCATTACCAAGTGAAATGACATTGCTAGTGAGACTGAACATTTTTTGAACTGTGGGTAGCAAATTGTATACTCTTCTCTAGACCTGTACTGCTTTGTGGTTTTAGTGTCTTTCTTGGTGATTTGTGTGACAGTCAGGGTCTAGGAGACAAATGGCAAAGGAATGGTTGAAGAGAGATGAATGAAGGGAGAATTTCAAAGATGGGCAGAGTTAAGGGGAACCAACAAGAGATGGTGAAGCACGCAGAGCTAATAAGGCCAGAAATCCACTACCATTAGGCCTGAGGTATATAGGATGGGGGTGGGTAACAGAACCAGCAAGATAGGTAGCTTTAGGAAAGGGGCTCCTATCAGGAATTGTGACTTTCAGAAGAAGAACACAACACCACTGTGAACATGGAAGCTTGCAGGGAATGAGCCAGAGGAATAAATGCCCTGACCTCTCTCTCCTCTCCCCCTCCAAGCTCCTGCCAAACCTCCAATTGGCTGAACCCAATTGGAGCCTGGTCGATGTAGCCCATAAAGATTTAACCTCTCAGCGTACAGTGTAGGCTGGGGACATGCATCTGGTGGGAGAAACAAAGAACATCTAGCAAAATTTGAAAAAATCGTTGATTATGAGTGATACTGGCCCATTTTATTTCATGTTCAATAAAAATGTTTCTCAATTTGTGGTTTGCCTTTTAATTTAAGTCATGATGTTTTGGCACAAGGGATTTTAAATTTTTGAGTAATAAAGGTTATCCATCAAGTTGTTTGAGATTCCTTTCATTATTTTGTGAAAATTCCCTTCTCACCTAATTAAGAGGTATTTACCTATTTTTTTTTACTGCTTTGATTTATGTGGCTTTGTTTTCTATATTTAACTTTGTGATTCAGCTAGAATTTATTTTAAATCATGTATAATGCTCTAATTTTTTCTGCACAACAAACCTTTAGACCAAGCACCAATTATTGAATAATCCAACTTTTCCATGCACAACTTTGTACAAACATATCATCATATATTGATTATATGACTAACAATCTCTAAACTATTCATTCTTTATAATGCATATATGTGTGTTTATATATGTGTGTGTTCATAATGAAGCTATTAACACATATATAATGAAGATAACACACATTTTTATGATATATAATTCACATGTTTACAGGCAAGAGTCCCGTGTCCCACTGCTTTTCCATTTCCCAGAAGTAAACATTTTTCTTTTAGCTGTTTTTTACTCCATATTTTTAAATCATATGCTAATATGCTTCTACTACCATTTCTTAACTAATCTGTTTTAAGCATTCTCTTTTTACTTTCTGCTATAAAGATGTTGTTCACATATGCCACTCTCATTGCCTTTTTCTCCATCCTACCAATACATTTGTTTGTAGTCCCTTCATTAATATTTTTGCAACACTGAGTAATATACTAAAACTTTATTTCTTGTTTCACACACCCTGATGCTTCCCTTTTTAAAATGAAAGTATTAACACCCCTCTGCTGCCCTCCTTTTCTTCCAACTCCCATCTCTGAATTTATGCTTACATTGTCAAATTCTGTTCTGAAATCAAAATTGTTATTCATGTTTCTATTATTTTAAAATTTGAAAATTAATAGCATTCCATTCATTTATTTATGAAAATAAATCCACATATTTATTTTCATGAGAAATCACAGTAATAACATGTCCATTATTGTTTTGCCTTTTGCAGAGTTTGTAATCGCCTTTATTTTTATCTTGCACTCGTTATAATAGCCTAAATTTTTTCTACTGTATCCATCCAATCAAGTATTCTACTGACTCTCTATTTATCCTGGATATTTCCATCCATGTCCCTCCATCCTTCAGCTCTTATCTGGACTGGTAGTTGTCTAGGCCACAACCATGCACAGGGTTCATGCTGGAACCTCACTATGCTGATTTTGTGGTTTGGATCCACTATTTTCTGGATACCATTTCTCCCTCTTTCTTGATGTTCACCATAATTTTGCTGGTGCACTTCCTCAAGTAACTCCCTAAGATTGTAATGAGAAATAAATTTTCAGAGTCCTTCCATGTTTTAAAATTACTTTATTCTATCTTCACTCTTGATTGACAGTTTGGGGAAAATATCATCCTAGACTAAAAATCTTTTCCCTCAGAAATGTTAAGGTATTATTCTATGATGTTTCAATAATCAGTGTTCCATTCTGACACTTGTTCTTTTTTAAGATGGTATGTTTCAGGGATTTGTTTCTTTATTTGTTGTTTTTCCTCCTGTAAGCACTTGGGATTTTTTTAATCTTTCATGTGCAGAAATTTTACAATTATGTTCTTCAGTGTGAGTTTTTATTCATTGTGTTGGATTTCCAAAGGGCCATTTTAATCTGAAAATGCACGTTCTTACCATTGGATTTTCCTATATAATTTCTTTAATAATTTGTCTCTTTTGTTTTCTTGTCTCTCTTTCTAAAATAGGTAACTCATCAGCTGATCTTCTATCACTGTTATTTTTTTCTCTCACGTTTTGTTTTTTATTACTTTTCTTGATTTACTCATCTTTGTCTTCCAGCCTTTCTACTAATACTTTCCAATGATTATTATTTTCCAAAGAGTTTGCTCTTGTTTTCTAATTGTTACTTTTTAATAGTTTCCTCTTCTTATTTCAAAAATACAATGTCTTCTCAGATCTCTTCTGTTGCTTACATTATCTCAGTGTCCCTCAAGATGCATACCCCATTTGTTGCTCTTGGCTTCTCTTTCAGAAAGGCTTTGCTCTACAGTTTGATGATCCTTTTTGGTCCATCATTAAGAGGGAGGCACTGAAATGCTGCTTGTTTGGGAGCTCTGTGTATACAAGTAAAACTTTCAACCAATAGGCTTTACTTTAGGAAAACTGGCGGAAAGTTGATCCTTTCTCTCTTTCAGACCCCAAATATCAGAATGAAAATGCTTTTTTTAAGTTCTTAACTTCTCTGTAATTATGAAGTTTCCAATATTTTACTTGTGAGATGGAAGCCTTACTAATGAACATTCTGCAAACTGGATGGGAATGAAGGAGGAGGTCAATTGCCTATAAAAAGAAAAGCCTTGGAATTAATCTATTTTCAATTATATTTATTCACTTGACAAATATTCATTGAATCCTACTGTATTCGAAAACACTATTATATTTCAGCACACACACAAAGAAATATTAGACAATGACTTCATGGAGCTTTTATTCTAATGGTGGAAGCAAACACTAGACAAAAAAAACAACAAATAAATAGATAGCTTTAAAAACTAAGAAGATAAGTTAAGTATGGTAAGAAAACAAAAAGTGATAAGAATAGACCTGATATTTTAAATAGGATGGTGTGACAGTTTGAGGATCCCAGAAAAGATCATGTTCTTAGAGCTAATCCATTCCTATGGGTTGATTGGATTGGATTCAGTTGGGGGGCTTTTGATTTTCACTTCAGTGAGGCATGACCCAGAGTGGATCGTGGGCCTCTTACTGGAGTCTTTTATAAGTGGAGGACTGAAAGCAGCAGGCACACAGAAAAAGCAGCAGGGACAAAGAAACCCAAGGTGCTGAGAGAGAGGTCCCAGAGGCTGGAGGCTGGAATCAATGGAGCACAGACAAAAAAGAGGCCCCCAAGAGGCTGAAAGAGATAAGGCCAGAGGAGAGGGGAGAGACAAGCCATATGCCTGATCACCCACAGCTGAGCTTGGGTAGAGAGCTTCACTTTATGCCTTGATTTGGGCAAAGCTGTTATTATGCCCTGCCATGTGTCTGATCACACACAGCTGAGCTCAGGGAGAAAGCATCTTTAGATAACACTGCCATGTACCTGACTGCGCACAGCCAATCTTCAGTGAAACAGCATGTCTGACGATGCCTTGATTTGGGCATTTTCACAACTTCAGACCTATACGCTATCAGCCTCATAAATTCCCCTTATAAAAGCCAACACATTTCTGGTACATTGCTCCCTGCTGCTTTTAGCAAACTAAAACAGATAGTTAGGTAAGGTCTCTCTGAAAAGGCAACATTTGAACAGAAACCTGAAAAGAATCTGTTCCCTTACTCCAAGTAGCTGGGGAACAGAAATTGCATAGGCCCTGAGGTAAGATGGTTCTTGTTATACTGGAAAAACTATCAGGATGTTTAGATGGTTGTGTGGAATTAGCAAGAGAGTGACAGAAAATGAGATTAGAGATATAGAGGTCAGAGACCAGATGATAGGGTCTTGAATCAGGGTGTACAAATCAGGTAATAGCAAGATATAAGCCTGTATAGAGGCTAGCAGGGGCACAGTGATGCAAGGATTTATTAGCCAGATTAAAGAGTATAGACTTTATCCTAAAAGCAATGTTAAGTTATTTGGAGTTTTAAACAGAGGACTAATATAAAACATGCATTTTAGAAAAGTTAGTCTGACTACAGTGTGGGTGGTGAATAGGAGAGGGATAAGACTAGAGGCAAAGAGAAAATTAGATAACTGTAGCAGTCATATACAAAAGAGATGAGGGGATGAACAGTGAGGTCATAGGTAGCTGGAAATGCCAAGAAGCAGGTGAGTTGGAGAGAAATTTAAAAGGTAATTACCTGGCTTATCTCTGCCTATTACTTACTTCTAACATGTGTCAGTCATTTCGCTTTAGTGGGGCCTCTTATAATCAGCATATAGTTTGATTTTGCTTTTTATGCAGTTGGAGAATATTTTTCGATAAGAGTTTAAAACATTCACATTTACTTTTGACAACTAGGACATTTGGTCACACTTTATCTTATTTTTCTATTGATAATTTTTTCATTTTCCTAATATACTTTGCTTTTTTCTCTTTTTTTTTTTTTTTTTTTTTTCATTTCACACTAGTGATCAAGATATCTTTATTTTTTACTTGTGTTTGGGAGTTTTGTGCTACTATTGGTTATCTGTAAATTTTTTTATTGTATTTGATGAATCCAGAATGAGTCATTATTTTTACATATTAACTGTAGAAGAAAAAATGTATTACACATTTACCTCCTCACTTAGCTCCCTATAACCTCAACTCCCAATGACAGGAGAATTTTAGATCCAGAGCATAATTTTTAAGAATGCATCTACCCTTTCAAAATGCATTTTTTAAGACATATTTTTATTTATTTTTAAAAGATACTTAGATTACATAAAATGTTACATAAAAAAATACAAGGGATTCCCATATGCCCCACTTCCCACACCTCCCACTTTTCCCCACATTAACAACTTCTTTCTTTAGTAAGTTACAGTCAATGCAATTGATGAACACATTTTGGAGCATTGCCACTAAGCATGGATTATAATTTGCATTGTAGTTACACTCTCTCCCATTCAATTCTGTAAGTTATGGCAAGATATATAAAGGCCTGTATCTGTCATTGCAATGTCATCCAGGTCAATTCCAAGTCTTGAAAATGCCCCCATATTGCACCTCTTTTCCCCTCTCCCTGACTACAGCACTTCCAGTGGCCACTGTCTCCACATCAATGACAAAATTTCTTCCATTGCTAGAATCACAATAAGTCTACAGTAGACTACCAGGAAGTCTACTCTAGTCCATATTTTATTACCCAATCCTGAGGATTCTGGAATGGTGATGCCCACTCCACCTCTAATTGAGAGGGAATTTCTATCCCATCTGGCTGATGGATGGGACTCTCCTGCTCGCAGTTGTAGACTCTCTCGGTTCCTTGGTGTGGTAGTTGTCCATCCTCACCTCCTTGTTAGTTGTCCTGGATGAGTCCAATGAACTGCAGAGGTTCTGCAACTCTGCTGAGGCTCAGGGCCCAGCTGGCACATGGACAGCCAAGAGATTAAAGTCTCTTGGACATACACCTACCAACTCCAACACCAACTATAGGTTCAAATAAAAGGGACAGAAGAGGCATGTGTGGAGAAGTCACATCTGAGTCCAACTCTGTCATACTTGGGAGCACAAACTGCAAAGTAGGGCCCACTGGCAAGGCACCAAACTCTGGAGCTATCTGCCATGACTGCAGGACCTGGGTGACTCCAGAGCCCTCAGGAGCCCCACTATTTAAGATAGTATCTACCTTGGCAGTCTGTGAGAGCCTGCTGAGACGTGCATAAGTGCTACCTCTCTGATGACCTCCCAACTCCCTTTGAAGAATTTTATGATTTATATTATTTTAAAATCATGAAAAAGATTATTTAAACAATTGCTTTAGAAGCTCTATTATAATCTTTTCTTCCTATCACATCTGTCCCTTTCTTGAGTCGATCTTTTAATTTTTTCTGATATTTAATGAATTTTTATAATCAGGAGATTCAGGACTTTTTTAACCCAGGAAACATTTATTTATTGTATTATTGCTTCTTTTTTGACTGCTGAAATTATTGTACATATAATGTATCTCCTTGCTCTATCCTCCAGGTTTTTTAGGGTTCTCTTAAAATTTTCAACTCTCTTTTCCTCTGAGTTCAGAGGTAATTTCTTAAATTTATATTTCACCTATTTTGTTTTCTATATTATTCAACCTGCTGGTCACTTCTTTCATTGTATTTTCAATATTCTGTCATCATGTCTTTCATATAAAAATAGTGGTTTCTAATAACCAATTGTTGGACACATTTATCAATTCTATTTTAATTTTTATTCAAATTCCTTATTTTCTACTTTATTTTTACCCCCATCCTATTTTCCCTAAGGAAACTACTCTTTTATCTAATTAGTTTTTTTGTTTAATGCTTCACTTGATTCATTTTCTCTCTTTAAAAAGTTAGAAACATTCTACTTCACAAGAGTACTTCACAAGTTACAAATAACTGTTTTTGTTGGTTTAATCTTTTGTTACTAACCTCTAAATTATTGCTTTGTAGCTTAATATTGTGTCCCCTACAATTTCTGGAATTTAATACGAGTTCAGTTTTCTTATAGTCCTAATATATGATCAATTTTTATAAATGTTTATATTCATAGTAAAAGAAGTCAAACATGTACAATAATTCAGCTTTCATAATAATTTTTTAATCTGGCATATCAAATCTGATAGTAGTATGTTTCAATTTCCTACAACTATTCAGTTCATGTTGATTTATTCTTTCAATTCTAATAGCTTTTCCTTTATATATAAATGCATGCATAAAAATCCATAACACTTCTGCTTTACATTTGCATTTAATGCTTTTTGTCTAAAAATATTTTTTCTCATACTTCACATTTTAATCATGCTAATCTCACCACTGTGCCTTGTCCAAAATCCAAGTGCAGTCGCCACATTTGAATCCCCCTCATCTCTTTTGTTCTAGTGTTCCCTTCCTTCCTTTCTTGATCCATTCCTCCCCTTTTTTTCAAACTTTTTCACTGTTCCCTCCAAGGTTAATATAACTCTCTGTGTCTTTACTGAGCATTCTTTTCTTCTCATAGGTTTAAACATGGCCCCTCCCTAAAGGCAGCATTACCCTTTCATTACTCCAAATGAAGGATGCTCATTCTCCCATCTCCCACATAATTTAGGCTGGAGTTAGCATCCTCCTTTCGGCATACTGCCCCTTACCAACCATGGCAGTGCACCATCTTGTAAAAATTCCTGCATACATCTCCAACCTCAAATGCTGCCCCACCTCCCCTCCTTCTCTCCACATTCTATGTTCCAGTTTTATTTAACTGATTATAGTTGCCCAGATTCTCCTTATTCTCTCTCACCTCCAATATCGTATGTATTCTACTCATTTTGCCTAGGACACCTCTGTCTTCTCCTAATTGCCAATTCCATTCATCTCATTGCACTCTTCTCCTTCAAGTTTTGTCATATACACCACCTCTTCCTGGAGAGCCTTTCCCAATGCCCTAAACTGAATTAAGTACCCCTACCATGCATGTTCTTCTTTCTTCAATATAGACTCTTATTTATCATATTGTTATTGTTCTTTTCATGATGTCTCCCCCTCACTAGATTAGAACCTTGAATAAGTCATGGGTCTAGCACAAAGTCACTCCTTGATAAATATTTGTTGAATGAGTAAACATATGCATTAAATAATGACTGCAAGAGTATATCTTTAACTCTTCTTTGAATCTTTATCTTTCTGCATCATGTAGTTTGTATGTGTTTTCTTATTTCTTAGTAAGATGCACTCAGAGTTTCATTCTAAGTCACTCTAAGTCATTGTGATTTAATAGGGAATTATAAATGAGTGTCTTTGTAGTCTTAGCTACTGTTTGTTTTTTATCATGTTGTTACGCTTTCTGTTTTATACTTTCTTTCATTTTCTTCTGATTTTCATTTTGTTTTGACTTTTGCTATTTGGAATTTCTGCACCAAGCTTCCAATTCCGATTATTTGTACCTATGAATTTTTCAGGAATTATTTTAAGCTATTTGTCTTTTATTATCAAATGTAAGAGTAAAAGAACAACTGTCAACTCCATATTATATGTGACCATGACATCATGCTTGTTTCATTCCTGATATTTGTGCACTTAATTCTTGATTATTGACTTGATTTGTTTTCTGCATAGCTAAGTCTTACAACATATAACATCTCTTTCCAAGAATGTTTACTCTAGATTTCAATTTTGTTCCTGCTCTTTGCTTTCATAAAACCCTCGATTTCTCAAAAATGATTATTGATGTGGAAATGGCAATTTATGTTTAAAAGGATAAATCATTATTATTTCTATTCTTATCATTTAAGCCACACTTACATTCTGAGTCTTACTGCAGCACCAGGCATAAACGTTTACAGAAGTGAATGAGGTAGAAATCTCTGGTCCAGCAGTTGGATGAGTCAGAGAGCATTTTGGCCTATCTATTATGTTTCAGAAAGAGAAAATCTGATATGTGTGTACACATTTAAACACTGCATGAATAAAAGCATTACTGTTATTATTTTGTATTCCTCTACAAAAGGCCATGCATCCAGTGAGCCTCATGGTAAAGGTTCTGGGCTAAGGTTTTGTTTCTTTTTTGTCATTGCACTAAAAAATTTTCTTTTAAAAAGGTTGTTACATGTGGAAAAAATAGGTATACATTATTTTAAGGTCTTAGTCTTTAAAATGTAGTTCAAATATTCATTAAATGAGACACTCCAATATACTTAACTACCAGTGTTCAAGGACAGTGTTTCCAGCTTCATATTCCCTATGTTTGATTGTTCATATTTGATTTCATTTCCTAGTTAGTAGAATTGTGCCTATGAATGATCTTTAAAGAAAGCTTCAGAGATGTTATGGAACTAAGAAATATATATGTTGTCTTATCACATAAATTCTTGGCTCGTGAACATTTCCCACACAACTCTGTAGACATCTAGAAATTGCTAGATTTTTATCCCTTGTGAAATTAAAAATCTTCAGCAAGCTGGCTTTGTGTGGTTCTTTTCTCATTATTATTTTTGCCTAGAACACAGTGAATGCTCTCAATTCTAAAAATTGTATAATTTTGCTTTATGAAATTTTCTTTAAACTCAGATTATGTCTTCTCATCCATATGTATTGTTTTTCAGGGACACTTATTGTCTGTATGTTGGATCTCCAGATTCTGTACTCTTATTTTCCATTTTCTCTCTTCCTCTCATCATTTTTAGCTCTGCGTTGTGGAGGTCTCTCGTTTAAGTACCTATCACTAATTCAATTCTCTGAAATACTCATGAATCCAGTTCCTGTATGCAAAGTAAGTTTTAATTATGACGTTATTTTTAGATTCCTTTCAACTGTCTTTGTTTCAGCAAACCAATCATTTTTATTTTATCCATCATCTCCTCACAAAGATTTTTCTTTGTCTCTTATGTCTTATTTCATTTAGTACATGTTTTGAATATTTGAGAATAAAAAGCAGATGGCTTCTAATGTTTTTCATTTCCTTGTCAAAAACCTTAGTATTTCTTATACTGCATCTTCAATAATTAATCTTCTCCATGGCTTGTACCAACCAGAAAATAGAATATGTCCTTCCACCTCTTTTCCTATAGTGCTGCTCTGTGAGTAATGCTGAATGCTGTTCTCCAATCTTACCTTCCCTTGCAAACCCTGAACACAAATGAGCAGGAATTGGGCCTAGGAGCATAATAATAATAAACACCATGCATTTAAAGCACATTTGAAGAAGCCAACAGGAATGGTAGGATTTTATCTACCTCATCTCAGAGAATCTATCAGTGCAGTGTGAAGAAAATAAGGCCTAAGTACAGGAAATACATGTAGGGTCAGCAGTTTTCAACCCTTTTGAACAGAAAACTCTGTTTTTCAAATAGAATGCCCACATTGACTTCCAATGTAAAGAACAGAAGAAAAATAAAACACCTACACTAATTCTACCATAAATATAAAAATCAAACAAGTGGTATCTTAAACTTACACACCTCTCCTGCCCCCTACTAAGGTGACATCAAAGTCACATCATGGAAACAAATTAAGAAATCAGGGGCCCCTCTGATCAGACATATACTAAAAAAAATACATAATTAGTAATACTTCCTCAACCTTATAAATGGCATCTATGAAACACCCAGAGCTAACATCACACTTAATGATAGAAAAACTTCCCCCTAAGATAATAAAAAAGACAAGGTTGTCCACTCTTACTATTTCTATTAACATTGTATTGGAGGTTCTAGTTGGTGCAAGAAAAAGAAATAAAAGGCATCCATATTGGAAAAGAAGTAAAACTATTTCTATGCACAGATGAAGTGATCTAGTATATTAAAAAATCCTTAGTAATCTACAAAAAACTATTATAACTAATAAGTTCAGCAAGGTTAAAGGTTATAAGATTATTATACAACTATCAACTATATTTCTATACATTATCAATGAACAATTAAAAATGAAATTAAGAAAAAATTCCATTTACAATAGAAGCAAACAGTAAAGACTTGGGAATAAATCTGCCAAAAGAAGTGCAAACCTTACATTTTGAAAACTAAAAAATAAAGTTGAAAAATAAAGAAGTTCTAAATAAATGGAAAAACAGTTCATGTTAGAGAACTCTATGACTTAATATTGCTCAGATGGCAATACTCCCTAAATTGATCGACAGATTCAATGCAATCCCTACCAGAATCCAAGATGGTCTCTTTGTAGAAACTGACAGTGATTTTAAAATTCATATGGAATTGTAAAGACCCCAGAACAGTCTTGAAGATCAAGACCAAAGTAGGGAGATTCACACTTCTCAATTTCCCAAAACGTACAATTCAAAGCCACAATAATCAAACTATGAAACTGGCATACAGATAGACATATAGATCAATGGAAAAGAATTAAAAGTCCAGAAAAACACTTTAACTTATTGTCAATGATTCTTTTTCATTAGAGTACTTGCAGGTTTACAGAAAAATCATGGAGAAAATACAGAGTTCCCACATAACACACCTCACACACACAGTTTTCCCTAGTATTAACAATTTGCATTAGTGTGGTATATCTTTGTTACAATTGATGGAAGAGTACTATTATAAATATACTATTAACTATACTCCATAGTTTACAATAGGGTTCACTGTTTGCATTGTACGGTACTTAGTGATTTTTTAAATTTTATTTTTATTCTAGTAACATAAATATAACCTAAACTTTCCACCTTTTAACCACATTCAAATATACAATTCAGTGGTGTTAATTATATTAACAGTTAAGCATTAATTCCTCATTCCCTATCTGCCTCCCACCCCCAGCCCCTGGTAATCTGTATTCTAGTTTCTGACATTATCAATTTGCTTATTCTAATTATTTCATGTCAGTGAGGTCATACAGTATTTGTCCTTTTGTCTCTGGCTTGTTTCATTCAACACTATGTCTTCAAGGTTCATCCACTTGGTAGCATATAGCTGAATAACATTCCATTGCATCTATTCTTTCCTCGTTGAGTGGATGTGGCACTCTTGTCAAAAACCAATTGGACTTAGATGTGAGGGTTTATTTCTGAACCGCCAATTCAATTCCATTGGTCTGTATGGCTGTCCTAGTGCCAGAGACATGCTGAGTTTTTTATTTTTGTTTCTTGTTTGTTTGTTTTTTTACCAACTTTATTTCAAATTCACAAAAATAAAAGAACAGAAAAAGGCAGCTCAACAACTTATGGAAACATTACTCCTAAAAAGTTACAGAAGAAACTGTTACTGTACATAAAAGATAATAAATCTTACAGTGATGAAAGACAATGAAAAAATTGTTTTGTTTTTTATTTTTGTATTTTATTTGTTTTTTTTAAACATTATTATTTTATTTTTTATTATTTTTATTCATTTATTTTTTTGGCTTTGTTTTTGGAGGTTTTGAATTGCAGAAGGGTTGAAACTGTGGCAGGAGAGGATCAGTGGTGCGGGGTGTTGGTGATGGAGGATGTGTGAGGAGGGGCAAGCCTTTATGGAATATGAATATGTTCCAGTGGTCATGGGGTATTGTCTTTGTGGGTGTAGACCCACATAATAACTGAAAGAATATTAAATTCCCATCCTGGGAAGTCCTGCTACATTCTCTAATAGAACAACAAGAATCCCTAGAGTATATGATCTGTGGCTAGCACAGGAAGACCCTTGACATTGATGGTTGTATTTATGAACCTTGTTCATGTGAAATTGAAACCTAGCTTAGTATTATATATTGCCTAAAACTTACCTCCTGAAAGTCTCCTTGCTGCTCAAATGTGGCCTCTTTCTAAGCCAAACTCAGAGTATAAATGCACTACCTTCCTCCGGGCATGGGACATGACTCCCAGGGATGAGCCTCCCTGGCACTGAGGGATTATTACAAAGCATCAACTAGCAATGATTGTGGAAAAAGACCTTGACCAAAAGGGGGAAATATTAATTACAAATGGGTTTTATGGCTAAGAGATCTCAAAGTGAATTGGGAGGTCATTCCAGAGGTTACACTTACGCACATCTCAGGAGGATTTCACTAACTGCCACAGTAAACAGTGCCTCAAGCAGCAGTGCTCCTGGGGTTTCTAGAGACACCTAGACACTATAGGCAGGTCAGACAATCTCAGGAATTTGGCACCCTGTCAATGCCATACCTTGGAATATATGTTCCCCAATGTAACAGACTCATTTATAATTTCCCTATATATGGCTCTTCTGCTCCTTTTCTTTTAACCTATAATTAGCACTATACTCGTTAAATATATGTACCAGAGACTTAAATCTTCAGTCTGTTCATATGCCAGTTTAGCTCTGAATCACTGCAGTGTTGCAATACCTACTCTCCAGTTCATCAGACTTGCCCAGGACAACTAACAAAATGATGGTGATGGATAACAACCATCCCAAAAAAACTGAGAGCATCTAAAACTGCAAGAAAGACAGTTCCATCCATCTTCCCCATGGGATCTAAGCCTCTTTCAATCAGAAAAAGAGTGGGCATCACCATCCTAAAATCCTCAAGATTGAGGAATGAACAAACATAAAGGGGGACTGCAACTACTGACTAAAGTAGACTTATTATTATTCTAGCAATGGAAGATCTTGTAACATTGCTATAAAGGCAGTGGTACCAGGGGCTCTGAGGGGAAGAAGATGGAAGAATAGGTGTAACATGGGGCATTTTTGGGACATTGGAATTGTTCTGAATGACATTGCAATGATGGATACAGGCCATTATGCACTTTGTCAAGACTTATAAAAATATGCGGTGCAAAATATAAACTATAAACTTGACCATGGTGAGAAGCAATGCTTCAATATGTGTTCATCATAACATACCACACTAATGAAAGGTGTTGTTAATGGGGAAAAGTGTGGGAGAGGTAGGGGTTGTTTGTATGGGAATCCCCATAGATTTTCAGGGGGAAAAAAAGTTATTTTTCAGACACTTTTATCTCATCTAATTCCAACTGCTAAATCAGTTGTTTCTCTCATGTTCGGAAAGATACAGATAAACACAGATTAGTTAAATGACATAGTCAATGTCTCCTTATTAATGAAAAAATAATGAAAATAAAAGGCTTAATCATATTCATATCTCACAAATCCAAACCCATATTCTTTTTTTTACCTTTAGAATTAGTATAGTACCAACTTTGCTTTTGCTACAGAAACATTACAATGCTGTTGTTAACCAGTCCATAAATTACATTAGGTTTGTTTTTCCCAAGTATCATCACATTCTTAACACCCTGTAGTAAAACATTCCTTGTATTTATATTATTAAACACAATCCTCATCTACTTCCAAAATCATTGTTACATATTCATAATAATATCCTCCAACTAACATTAATCTTCCTAGACTACTCGTTTCAGCCACAATCACATCCATAAATCCACAGTGCTTGTTACATTCATTATAATGTGTTACCATCAAGTCCAACCATTACCATATATTTACACCCGACCTTATTAAACATTCTACATACAGCCAGCATCTTCTCCCCCTTCTCCTCCCACATTCCGTCTCTCACCAACCTACACTTCATAGTCTAATACCATATGTCTACTCATTGTATTTAGTTCATATCAGTAAGACCATACAATATTTGTCAGTTTGTGTCTGGCTTATTTCACTCAAGATAATATCCCCAGGGTTCTTGCATGTTATCATGTGCTTCCCCAATTGATTTCTTCTTACAGCTGAGTAATAGTTCATTGTATGAATATACCACCTATTGTTTATCCATTCACTTAGGATAAACATTTAGGTTGTTTCCATCTTTTAGCAATTGTGAATAATGCTGCTATGAACATCGGTGTGCAAATATCTGTTCGTGTCCTTGCTTTAAGTACTTTTGAATATAGCAGGATTGGTGGATCATATGGTAGCTCTATATTTAGTTTACTGAGGAAATATCAGATCATCTTCCACAAAAGTTGCACCATTTTACAGTCCCATCAACAGTGAAGGAATGTTCCTATTTCTCCCCATCCTCTCCAGCACTGGAAGTTTCTGCTCCTTTAGTAATGGCCATTCTGTATGGTGTGAGATGATATCTCATTGTAGATTTGATCTGCATTTCCCTAATAGCTAGTGATGTTGAACATTTTTCCATCTCTCTTTTGGCATTTGTATTTCCACTTCAGAAAAATGTCTAATTCTTTTGCCCACTTTTTAATAGGGTTGTTTGTCATTTTGTTGTTAATTTGTGTGATCTCTTTATATAACATGGAGATCAATCCCTTATCAGATATATGCCTTTTTACTTTCTTGACAAATTCTTTTGAAGAACAAAAGTATTTAATTTTGAGGCAGTCCCATTTATCTGGTTTTTGTTGTTGTTGTTGTTGTTGTTATTGTTGCTTGTTGCTTGTTCTTTGGGAGTAAGGTCCAAGAAACAACTACCAAGCACAATTTCTTAAAGATGTTTCCCAGCATTTTTTTCTAAGAGTTTTATGGTTCTAGTTTTTATATTTAGATTCTTAATCCATTTTGAATTAATTTTATATAAGGTGTGAAATAAGGTCCTCTTTCTTTCTTTTAGATATGGATATCCAGTTTTCCCAGCACCATTTGTTGAGCAGGCTATTCTGACTCAGCTGGGTGGGTTTGACAGTCTTGTCAAAAATCACTTGATGATAGATGTAAGGGTCTATTTCCAAACTCTTGGTTTTATTCTATTGGTGAATATGTCTATATGCCAGTACCATGCTGTTTGAGGACATGTTGTTTTGATGACTGTACTTTGTAGTAAGTTTTGAAATGGGATGTGTGACTGCTCAATTTCATTCTACTTTTTAAAGATGGTTTTGGCTCTTTGGGGCCCTATGAATTTCCATATAAATTTAATGATTGGCTTTTCCATTTCTGCAAAGAAAGCTGTTGGAATTTTTGCTAGAATTGCTTTGAATCTATAAATCATTCTGGGTAAAACTGACATTTTAACAATATTTGGTCTTTCAATTCAGGAACACACAATGCCTTTCCATTTATTTAAGTCTTTTAATTCTTTTAGCAATGTTTTATAGTTTTCCATGAATAATTCCTATACATCCTTAGTTAAATTTATTCCTAGATATTTAATTTGCTTAGTTTTTACTGTAAATGGATATTTTCCCTGAGTCCTTCTTCAGATTATTCATTACTAGTATATAGAACTACTGATTTTTATATGTTGGTCTTGTACCACACCACTTTGCTGAATTCACCATTAAGTAGGATGGTAGCTGTGAGTTTTTAATATGTGCCCTTTATCATGTTGAGGAAGCTTCTTTCTATTCCTAATTTTCCAAGTGTTTTTATCAAGAAAGGGTATTGGGTTTTTTCAAATGACCTTTTTTGCATCAACTGAGATGATCATGTGTTTTGTCCTTCATTCTGTTAATGTGATGTATTACATTAATTGATTTTATTGTTGCATACCTGGGATAAATCTCACTTGACCATGGTGTATAATTATTTTAATGTGATGTTGGATTCAGTTTGCTAATGTTTTGTTGAGGATTTCATTGTCTATATTCATGAAGGATATTAGTCTGCAATTTTCTTTCCTGGTAATATCTTTATCTGGCTTTCATATGAGGGTGATGTTGGCCTCATAGAATGAATTAGGCAGTGTTCTCTCCTGTTCAATTTTTTTGAAGAGTTTGAGCAAGATTGGTACTTAATTTTTCTTGGGATGTTTGGTAAAATTTACCAGTGAAGCCTTTTGGTCCTGGGCTTTTCTTCATTGGGCAGTTTTGATGATTGACTCAATCTCTTTACTTGTTACTGCTCAGTTGAGATCTTCTATTCCTTCTTGGTCAGTGTAGGTAGTTTGTGTGTTTCTAGGAATTTGTCCATTTCATGTCGGTTATTTAGTTCGGTGCTGTAGAGTTGACCATAGTATCTGTATATAATTTTTTTATTTCTGTGAGGTTTGTAGTAATGTCCTCTGTTTCGTTTCTGATTTTAGTTATGTTACCAAATGGGAGTTCATTGCTCAATGTGCACAGAAGTCAATGTGTGACACCAGGATTTTAAGAAAAGAGCTTTAATACAAGGTCAGCTGGCATAGAGAAAGGAGACCAGGCTCAAATCTATCTCCCTGGGCTGGGGCAGAAGCAAGGTCTTATTGAATTAGAGTTTGGGATGGCCTTGGTAGGTGGGTTGAGGTGATGTTGGGGTGGTGAGATGATATGGATCTGGAGACAGGGTTAAGTGGAGCATGCACAGTGGAAGATCATATCTGGCCATACATCACATGATAAAAAAAAAAAAATGGCAGCCTTAGCATGACAAGGGGTGGAGATCTTATTGTTATATCTCTCTATTGTTTTTTTTTTTATTCTCTATCTCATTTATCTCCACTCTAAAAAATTCTTGTTATGTCCTTCCTTCTGCTCACTTTGGGTTTAGTTTGTTCTTCTTTATCCAGATCCTCCAATTGTAAAGTTAGGTCTCTGATTTGAGAGCTATAAATTTCCCTCTCATCACTCCCTTTTCTGCATTTCATAAGTTTTGGTATATTTTGTTTACATTTTTATTCTCCTCAAGATATTTTGTAATTTCTCTTGTCAATTTTTCTTTGGCTAATTGGTTGTTTAAGAATATTTTATTTCATTTCCTAATAGTTTTTTCAATTTTCCATTTCCCCCTCTTTTACTGATTTCTAGCTTCATTCCACTGTGGTCAAAGAAGATAAATGGTATGATTTTACTATTTTTTAATTTATTGAGACATGTTTTGTGACTTACCATATGCATATGGTCTAACCTGGAGAATGATCCATGTGCAGTAGAGAAGAATGTATATTCTGCTGCTGTTGGGTGAAATGTTCTATATATGTCAGTTACACCTGGTTGGTTTATAGTAGCATTCAAGTTTTCTATTTCCTTATTAATCTTCTCTATATATTTTCTATCTACTATTGAAAGGAGTGCATTGAAGTCTCCTACAATTAATGTAGAACTGTCTATTTCTCCCTTCAAATCAGTCAATATTTGCTTCATATATTTTGGAGATTTGCTGTTAGGTATACATATATTTATAAGAGTTATGTATTCTTGTGAATTGGCCCCTTTTTCAGTAGTGACACCCTTTGTCCCTTGTAACAGTTTTTTACTTAAAGTCTATTTTATCTGATTATTATGGCTACCCCAGCTCTCTTTTGGTTGCTACTCACATGGTCTATATTGTTTTCCATCCTTTCCCTTTCAGCCTACTTGTGTCTTTGTATTTACAGTGAGTCTCTTGTTAGCAGTATGTAGTTAGGTCATGCTTTTTTTCCTCCATCCCACCAATCTCTGCTTCTTGACTGAAGAGTTTAATTCACTTACATTTAAAGTAACTACTGATAATGTAGGACTTTCTTCTGCCATTTTGCCTTTTTGGTCTTTGTGTTATACCTTTTGGGTCCCTTGATTCTTCCATTAATGCCAACTTTCATATTGTAGTATTGCATTTTTAGTCCCTTCTCATTTATTTATGTATATTTTTCATGTACTTTCTTTGTGGTTACCATTGGGCTAAAATCTAACATCCTAAATCTATAACAATCACATTTTATTTGATACCAACTTATCCTCAATAGCATACACATACGCTCTTCCTATATACCTTGTCCTCCCCACCTTTTTGTTGTTTTTGCTTTAATTCATTCTTTTTTTCTTCTGCTACTCTGCCTGATCATATCAATTGGATTATCTTCAAATTCACTGATTCTTTCTTCTGCCATCTCCAATACACTGTTGAAATCCATAGGGAATTTTTCATTTCAGTTATTGTGGTCTTCAATTCCAGTATTTCTGCTTGGCTCCTTTCTGAAATCTCTATCTCTTTATTGAGATTCTCATATTGTCCATTAATTGTTTTCCTAATATCTTTTAGTTTCTTTCTTTGTGTTTTCTTTCATCCCCTTGAGCATATTGTGGATCTTTAAAAAAAAAAAAAACTTTGTCAGGTATATCTACAGTCTGATCTTCTTCATCAGTGTTTTCTGGATTTTTATCCTGTTCTTTGGATGGGCTATCAAATATTGTTTCTTTATTTGTCTTGAAATCTTTTTCTGTACACTGTACATTTTAATATTTAAAAGTATTACATCTGGGATTTAGTACCTGTACTGTCTGTTCCTTAAGTTTGTATCCAGATTGTGTTATGACAGTGATTTCCTTGCATGCCAGAAGCCAAGAAAACCAAACAAACCACCACAAAGACACCTTTCACAGTTTTTGCAATTTGGCTCTGCATTGGCCAGTGCTCTCCTTCAGAGTTCAGCCCTTCTATCAAGAAGATCATCCAGAAGTGAATGCAAAGTGCAGGCTCCTCCCTGTCTTTTCTGAGCCTGTGTCTTGTCCTGGGCTTGTGCCTCTTCTCCCTATGAAATAGACTTTCTCTCTCTCTTTAGTGCTCTAATGTAGGCTTAAAGCCCACAATCCTTTGCCCCAGGTCACTTTGACTTAATTGTTTCTTACACTGCTTTAGCTGTCTGCAAGATGTCACTTCTGGCAGGATGAGCCAGAAAAAAGTTCCCTGATTCAGTTTCTCAGGATGCCACCTAATACACTGACACAGACATACAGGCTCCCCAGTATGCATATGGGGATTACTTTGCTTCTGGTGGAAAAGGACCAGAGACCCACAATGGGAGCACAATGTGCTGGAGAGAGGTTAGGACAGTGACTAACAAGAATGCCAGGAGCTTCTCCTATGGCTTTTTAAGCTGTGTTTTCTTGATTTAACACTTGCCCACTTACTGCAGCCCTTGTTTTCTGTAGTTTCCAAGAAGAGTACTGTCTTTAAGATTCCTCTGCCACTATTGCCTGAGTGGGCTTGGAACAATAGCTGTCCCCAAAGCTAGGACCCAGTGATATGAAGTAGCTTGTCAAAAGTAGTGATGAGCAAACAGACCACACCACCCTGGAGTTTTGAGGACTAAGTCTGTATATGCCATCCTGGCACTAGCCAGCTGCACCAGGCTGCCTGCCACATGGCTGGGGATTGAGGAATGGTAGCCAGTACACCAATATTTACCACAATTTACCACCCTCTTCCTCCAGCTCTTCCATGGATGCTGCACAGTGTTCCATTAGACTCTGTAGTTTCAAAATAGTTGATTCAGACAGCTCATGCCAGTTCCATAGCTGGTTTGGGGGAGGGAATGATACCTGAATCTTCCTACTCTGCTCTCTCCCTACAATCCTCTTCCTACTATTTTTTAAAGCTGTGTTTTCTTGATTCAGCACTCCACCAGTTACCAAAAATAATTAACTATTTTCCAGGGTTCTGAGGAAGATGGCTGTTTTGAGTTTTGCTAGTCGTTCAAAGATTCTGTAAGGCAATGGCATCTTTTAGCACCTTATACTGCCTTCTCGATTGACTGGAACCCCCTATTCTCAATTGATTATTGAATGAGTGCTATGACCACTCAATGGGAAAGAATAGTCTTTTCAACAAATGATGCTAGGAAAACTGTATATCCTCATACAAATGAATGAAATTGAACCCTTACCCCATACCATATAAAAAATTAACTCAAAATGGGCCAAAGAGCTAAAACTATAAAAGTAATAGAAGAAAGCATCAGAATAAATCTTCAGGATCTCAGATTTAGCAATAGATTCTTAGATTTGACACCAAAGGTATGAGCACCAAAGGAGAAAATATACAAATTAGACATAACCAAATTTAAAACATCTTTGTTTCAAATGACACCATCAACAGAGTAATAAGACAATCCACAGAATGGGATAAAATATTTGACAATCCACAGAATGGGATAAAATATTTGCAAATCAAATATCTGGCAAGGGACTTGTATCTAGAATATATAAAGAGCTCTTATAATCTTGGCCAATAAGCACATGAAAAGATGCTTGACATGACTAGTCATCAGGGAAATGCAAATCAAAATTCCAATGATGTATCATTTCATGCCCACTAGGATGGCTATATCAAAATGACAAACAGTAGCAAGTGTTGCAAAGGTGTAGAGAAATCAGAATCTTCATAAACTGATCGTGGTATTGTAAAATGGTACAGCCACTTTGGAAAACAGTCTGGAAGTCCCTCAAACTGTTAAATATAGAACTACCATATGATCCAAAAATTCCACTCCCAGGTATATACCCAATAAAATAAAGACATATGTACACACAAAAACTTGTACACTAATGTTTATAACAGCACTATTCATAATAGCCAGAAGGTAGAAATAACTCAAATGTTCATCAACTGATGAATGAATAAACAAAATGTGGTATATTCATACAATGGACTATATTGCATATTATCCAATGTACACTGAAGAAAATCTATGGCCTTAATGCAAGTTATTTAAAAATGAGAATGATTTTTAAAATGACACATTCAGCTCATCTGTCCCTTCTGTTTAAACCTATACTTGGTGCTGAAGTTTTGTAGGTATACAATCAAGAGACTGGAATCTTTGGGCAGTCCATGTGCCAGCTGGGCCCTGAGCCTCAGCAGAGTTGCAATACCTACTCTCCAGTTCATTGGACTCACCCAGGACAACTAACAAGGAGGTGAGGAATGACAACCACCATACTAAGGAAATGAGAGAGCCTACAACTACAAGCAAGAGAGTCCCATCCATCAGCTGTATGGGATTGAAGTCCCCTCTCAATTAGAGGTGGAGTGGACATCACCATCCCAGAATCCTCAGGACTGGGGAATGAACTATAGACTAGAGTGGACTTACTGGTATTCTACTATAGACTTATTGTGATTTTAGTAATGGAAGAAATTACAACATTGATGTGGAAGCAGTGGCCACTGGAGTCTCTGGGAGCAGGGGGAGGGAAAGACAGGTGTAATGTGGGGGCTTTTTTGGGACTTGGGAATCGTCCTGAATGACATTGCAACGACAGATATAGGCCATTTTATATCTTCCCATGACCTGCGGAATTGTGTGGGAGTGTAAACTACAATGTGAACAATGGTCCAGGTTCAGTGGCAATGCCCCAGGATGAGTTTATCAATTGCAATGAGTGTGCCACACTAATGAAGGATGTTATTTATGTGGGAGGGTATGGGAGGTGTGGGGAGTGGGGCATATGGGAATCCCTATATTTTTTGTGTAACATTTATGTAATCTAAGTATCTTTTTAAAAAATAAACAAAATATATATTTTTTTAAGTGACACATTTAGCTACACTGTTTTAGAACAGTACTTCCTAATCTTTTTCACATCATAGCATACTTTGAAAATGATAAAATTTGTATGGCATAATGTTGCAAGAAAATTTTCCTCATGCCTGCAGGCAATAGGCATCAAAACTCTAGCCATTCCAGCATAACTGCAGCCCACTTCTGGCAGACTTATTGAAAGTAATAGCCAGGGAAAACTTTGTTGTTTTTTATTCAGAGTGAAGACTGATCACGTTTCAGATTTCAGGACTGAGACCATCTTAAATTTGGACAATTTCTCCAGAGCATTTATAAGTCTTACTGAAGCCTATGGTAGCAAGAGGGGTCAATGAAGGAGAACATCCGGGTTTAAAATAAACTTTAATAATATCTCAAGCCTGCTCTAGACCAATGTTAACTGCTAACCCTAGGGAGGGGCTTTAAAGTGTGATTTCATTAGGAACTGAGGAATCATAAAAGCTTAATTGATCCCTCATTACAGCTTAAAACTGACACCTAAACCTTTAAGAATAATCACGTAGTCCCTGATTTACTGACACTGTTCACCATGATAAGTGATCCTTGAGGACCTGAACGCTATTACTCATTTCAGTAAATGTTTTCGTGATCTTGCCTGTGACGTTAATGTTTAACAAGTTCCAGAGGAACCAATTTCCTGCTTGAGAAAACTTCCTTACCAAGTTCCCTAATTATCCCAGACCGTCATTGATTGCCCTGTGGAATCTGGCTGGCCAAGGGAGGTCATTAGTAGGCCACAGGTGGCAGCTAGTTTAGTTACTAAGGAAACAACCAACGGGGCAACATGGGATGTTTGCCACCAGGAGACCAGAGACCTGTGAATACATGTATGCCTGCTGTCTCTTGTTTTCTTTTAGCAAAACCTATATGCGTCCTCTGAAAGTCATTGAGAAGTAGCCTACGGCAAATTCTCTAAGTATGCATTCTCAAACTTCTTAATCTCAGAACCCCCTTACAATTTATTTAGAACCCCAAAGAGCTTTTATTTATGCAAGTTATAGTAATTGTTGTTTACTATATTAGGAATTAAAACTAAGATTTTTAAAAATTATTCAGTTATTAACTCATTTTAAAATAACAATTGAAACCCATTACATGTTATCATAAATAACATATTTTGATAGAAAATAATTATATTTCCAAAAATATTTAGTGAGAAAGGTGGCATTGTGTTACATTGTTTCCAAGTCTCTTTAATGTCTGCCTTAATGGAAGACAACTATGAATTCTCATGTCTGCTTCTGCAGTCAATTTACTATTATATAAGGCATCATGTAGCTTCTGGAAAATGCTGTACATTCATGAATGAATGAGAAAAAAGGGAAAGTAACATTTTTATATTATTGTGAAAATAGTCTGGACTTCACAGACCCCCCTAAAAGGGTCTTAGGGCCTCTAAGTGGACACCAAATCAACTGTGAGAAACACTACTCTAAACAAAGTTACAATAAAAGATAGTCACTGAATAGCTTGATCTCTGAATGAAACAGAGAGCAATGCTTAGACCAAGAGACAACTTTGCAGTTATTAGGATGGAAGTGTCTGTGCTCTGCTCTTGGTATTTCCACTGATTTAAGCCAGCCTGACCTGCCAGGAACTCCAGGCCTCAGGCTGGGACATCCTTACAATGACGAATGGGATGGTCTGTCTCTGTTTCTGGATAATATCAGAAAAATGTAGAATTGGCTCATCTAGCAACCCTAACATCAAAAACAGATTTGCTACAATTTTATTTTAAAACATTGACTTGAAATTCTGTCAAGTGCCAAATATTATAAGTCCACAATATTTTATAAGCAAAATCTACAATATTAAAGAAGCAACACTTGAAAGCAGTAATAACAAAGACTGAAAAAAATTTCATGTGCAGTGAATGCCTGGTTTTTTCCTCCTTAAAGGCCTGGCTAGATAGTCAAAGAATTAGGGGAGGCATGAATTGCCCAAAAAGAATTGCCCTTTTTTACTTCCCCAAAGCAATTATCATGCCCAAATCACACACATGGATGAGATTCTTTTGATGCCAGCAGGTTTTCACAAAAACACATGATAAATTCAGTTAGTGAGTCACACCTGCAAGAACAGCTAGGACTAAAAGATCTACACAATCTGGCCACCTATGGCTGAGTGCTCCAGCTTGAGACGTACAATGGGGACAATATCATAGTTGCACGCCCCCTGGAGCAATGCCTGGGTAATGGAAGCCCTACTTCAGGGTACTTACAGTTCCTAAGCTTCCATCACATGAGACGAAGTAGAATGAGCACACTGGTCAAAAGCATGACCTCTGAAATGCAAGACACCTAGGTTGTGGTCCTGCCCAGCCACAAAATAATTGTGAATACTTGGACAAATTATTTAGCATCTCTCAGCTCCTCTGCAAAATGGTATTATTGTGAAGATTAAAATGAGCTCAACCATGTAAGGTATATATAATAATTATAAATATATATAGTATGTAGTAGGGTATATATTACGTGTTCAATAAATACTAGCTATTATTAAAATACAAATTTGATTTTCTTTCTGCCCTATGTAATATCATTCAGTGACTCCTCATACCTTTCGAAATTGAGTTCAAACTCTTTTGCTTAGTAAATAAAGTTTTTCATGATCTGGACTCATATCCTGCCACTCCTCAAGAATTCTATGCAGCTGTCACACAATTCTACTCAGAGATCTTAAAATCCATCATGCTTTTCAGATACCAGCTTTTCTCTAGACCTAGAGTCCTCCATCTTGTTTTTGGTCTTATTGGTCTTATACACAAAAACCACAATCACCTCCTCCAGGAAGCCTTCCCTGACTGCCAGTCTCAAGAAACCTTCCAGTGAGATCTCACATCACAAGTGTTAACCACTTGTATAACACTCACCACACAGAATTGTGATAACTTATTTATCTTCTTCAGTCATTAGATTATAAACTCCCAGAAATTAGTGACTGTGCCTGATCTTTGTCCCCTAAACATCTAGTGAAGCAACTGGCACATGGTAGTTGTACAATAAATGGTTTTGAATTTATGAATGGATACTTGTATTAGTCAGAGTTCTCTCAGGAAACAGAATCAACAGGACATATCTGTCAATAATATGAGATTTTAAAAGAGGCTCTCACACGACCCTGGGGATGCACAAGTCCAGGTTCCACAGGCAGACTGCAAATCAGGGGCTCTGGTGAAAGTCCAGTGAAAGGTCCTTGATGAGTTTCTGGGAGAAGTTGGCTGTCCAACGATGAGCTGGGAAATTCTCTCTGAATGTTGAAATCACTTCCCCTTTTAAGGCATTCAACTGATTGGATAAAAGTGTCACCCATTAACGGCCATCCCAGGGAATGGAGAGGGCCTGCAGCTGAAGGCAGGATAATCCCACCCACCATATCCATGGGATATAAGCTCTCTCTCACTTGGAGATGGAATGGAAATCACCATCCCAGTCCCCTCAGGATTGGGGGAAGAACTATGGACTAGAGTGGACTTAATGGTATTCTGTTGTACACATATGGTGATTCTAGCAATGGAAGAAATTATAACAGTGAGGTGGAGCCGGTGGCCACTGGACACTTTCGGGGCAGGGAGGGGAAGAACAGTTGAAATATAGGGGCTTTTTGGGACTTGGGGGTTGTCCTGAGTGCCGTTGTGGCAACGGATGTAGGCCATTTAAAATCAGCACACACCATTCAGAACTGTGTGGGAGAAAATGTGGTCTACGATGTGAACTGTGGTCTATGCTTGGTGGCAAGGCCCCAGGATGTATAAATCCAGTGCTGAGCCACACTGATGAAGGATGTTTGTGTGGGATGTTGTGGGGGGTGTGGGAGGTGGGGAACATGGGAATACCTATAATTTCTGTGTAATATTTAGGTAATCTAAGCACCTTTTAAAAAAAATATATATATATATTAAAAATAAATAAATTTTAAAAAAAAAAGCATCACCCATCGATGATGTAATCTCCCTGATTGATACAGATGTAATCAGCCATTCATGCAGTAAACTCACTGGTGATCGAAGTCCATAAATGCTCTTGTATTGCAATTAGCCCAGTGCTTCCTGGAACAAACACCTGGACATGATTACCTGGCTGAGTTAACACATTAGCCTAACCATTACAGTCCACCCCTTGTCAACTCAGCAATCAAACACACTACCCTAAACCATACTTAGTTTCTAAGTAAAAACAATAACAGGCAAGCATACATATATATTTCCACCTAACAATGTTCAACTCCCCTGTGTACAACTGGAAACGCATTAATTCCCCACAGAATAGGGTGCAAGTCCTTGGATAATATTCACGCTTAAACTTGACATCCTTAAATATTATGACGTGGAATTAATACAACTTTTCATATGCTAGGGGAAAAGGTTCGGGAAGAAAACAAGAAATTAGTTTTGTGTACATATACAATCATACTCATAACGAAACAAGGAGAAGGGTGCATGACTACTACAGTCCTCATTTCTGTAACTGGTCACATGGTCGAAGTTCATATTTATCACTACCTTCTTCCACTACCCATTCCATGTTCCCGTTACCTTCAGCAAGCACTTCAGCTGGCCGTGGTTCTTTGCCTGGTGGGGTGACTCAAACTTTCATTCCCGAAGATTCTGGGCCATTGTTAGTCCTGCTTGAATTGGTTTGTTGCAATTTTCCATTGACTTTAATCACAGGGCATGGCAGTACAAGGAGATACCCTAGAGGATCTCCTACATTCCAGACAAACTCTTCTTTACCCCCATTATGTAGATGTAGTCCTATTTCCCCTTGATAGTCAGGATCAATCACCCCAGCCAGTACAGTTATTCCCTTCTTTGCCTGTTGATTCACAGGTAAGAGGAGCCCAAAGTGGCCAGGTGGCAGTCTTAACTTCCAGTTCAATGGAATCATTGTTATGTTCTCTGGTGGCAGCATTCCTCCTTTTGGGACTAAAACCTGTAGACCAGCAGAGCTTAAGGTTTCAGGGACAGGAAGCAAAAATTTTCCTAGTGAGTCACTAGGGGTAACAGTGAGCGGTGCCGCTCCCATTTCCACCCCTTAATTCCTGGACCCATGAATCCTGGTTATGGGAGAAACAGCACCATAGAGAGGACGCTGATTCAGAGCATACACAGCTCCTGGAGAACATTGCCCCAGCCCTGCAAGGTATTGCCACCTAGTTGGCACCGTAATTGAGTCTTCAAAAGGCCATTCCACCGTTCTATTAATCCAGCTGCTTCAGAGTGATGGGGAATATGGTAAGACTAGTGAATTCCATGGGCATGTGCCCATTCCCACACATCATTTGCTGTGAAATGAGTTCCTTGATCAGAAGCAATGCTGTGTGGAATGCCACAGTGGTAGATAAGACATTCAGTAAGTCCACGGGTGGTAGTTTTGGAAGAAGCATTGCATGCAGGAAATGCAAACCCATAGCCAGAGTATGTGTCTATTCAGTTAAACAAATCGCTGCCCCTTCCATGGTGGAAGTGGGCCAATGTAGTCAACCTGCCACCAGGTAGCAGGCTGGTCACCTCGAGGAATGGTGCCTTATCTGGGGCTGAGTGTGGGTCTCTGTTGCAGATTGGGCATTCAGGAGTGGCTGTAACCAAGTCAGCCTTGGTGAGGGGAAGTCCATGTTGCTAAGCCCATGCATAACCGCCATCCCTACCTCCATGGCCACTTTGTTCATGAGCCCATTGGGCAATGACAGGAGTGGCTGGGGAAGGAGGCCGAGCATTATTAGCCACAGAGCGGGTCATCTTATCTACTTGATTATTAAACTCTTCCTTTGCTGAAGTCACCCTCTGGTAAGCACTCACATGGGACACAAATATGTTCATGTTTTTTGCCCACTCAGAAAGGTCTATCCACATAGCTCTTCCCCAGACCTCCTTGTCACCAATTTTCCAATCATGTTCCTTCCAAGTCCCTGACCATCCAGCCAAACCATTGGAAACAGCCCATGAATCAGTGTACAAACGGACCTCTGTCCATTTCTTCTTCCAAGCAAAATGAACAACTAGATGCACTGCTCGAACCTCTGCCCAATGGGAGGATTTGCCCTCACCACTATCATTCA
Source organism: Tolypeutes matacus (assembly GCA_026826555.1). Taxonomy (NCBI): domain Eukaryota; kingdom Metazoa; phylum Chordata; class Mammalia; order Cingulata; family Chlamyphoridae; genus Tolypeutes; species Tolypeutes matacus. The sequence continues at coordinate 42,329,059 of JAKSZT010007815.1, read as the reverse complement.
AGGATGTCCCAGAAAAGGGCTGCAGGGCCGCAGCTGTCCACTTTCAGGTGGTACCTGCATATCGTGCAGAACCATCTGTAAATCAGGCCCAAGTTTTCTCATCCTCAGTCCACTGATTGTAAGGGACTCCCCAAGAGGCCAAAGCTGTGGGCTGGGAAAGAGAAGGTAACAAGGCAGGGGTGGTGACCAGGGGCATTTGGGCTACTTCCTCATGTAACTTACTTGCCCTTCAGGATCTGCTCTAGCCCTATCTCATATATACCACTTCCACTTTATTATGGAGTGCTGCTGTGCATGCCCAACTTTATGGTTTGGTTGGTCAGACAATACCCAGCTCACGATAGACAACTCAGGTCTCATGGTAACTTGATGGCCCATGGTTAAGCGTTCAGTCTCTACTAAGACCCAGCAGCAAGCCAAAAGCTGCTTCTCAAAAGGGAAGTAGTTATCTGCAGAGGATGGCAAGGCTTTGCTCCAAAATCCTAAGGATCTGCATTGTGATTCCCCTTTAGGGGCCTGCCAAAGGCTCCCGACAGCATCTTTATTTGCCACTGAAACTTCCAGCACCATTGGATCTGCTGGATCATATGGTCCAAGTGGTAGTGCAGCTTGCACAGCAGCCTGGACCTGTCGCAGGGCTTCCTCTTGTTCCAGTCCCCAATCAAAACTAGCAGCTTTTCTGGTCACTCGGTAAATGGGCCAGAGTAGCACACACAAATGAGGAATGTGTTGTCTCCAAAATCCAAAGAGGCCAACTAAGCATTGTGCCTCTGTTTTGGTCATAGGAGGGGCCAGGTGCAACAGCTTATCCTTTACTTTAGAAGGGATATCTCGACAGGCCCCATACCACTGGACACCTAGAAGTTTCGCTGAGGTGGAAGGACCCTGTATTTTTGTTGGATTTATCTCCCATCCTCTCTCACGCAAATGCCTTATCAGTAAATCTAGAGTCTTTGCTACTTCTTGCTCAGTATGTCCTATCAACATGATATCAGAAATATAATGGACCAGTGTGATGTCTCATGGGAGGGAGAGACGATCAAGGTCCCTGCGGACAATAGAGTTGATATACACCTGAGGCAGGACAGTGAAGGTATAGTGCTGGCCTTGCCAGCTGAAAGCAAACTGTTTCTGGTGGTCCTTACTAATGGCAATTGAGAAAAAAGCATTTGCCAGATCAACAGCTGCATACCAGGTACCAGGGGAAGTGTTGATTTGCTCAAGCAATGATACCACATCTGGGATAGCAGCTGCAATTGGAGTCATCATTTGGTTAAATTTACAATAATCTACTGTCATCTTCCAAGATCCACCCATTTTCTGCACAAGCCAAATAGGAGAGTTGAATGAGGATGTGGTGGGAACCACCACCCCTGCATCCTTCAAATCCTTGATGGTGGCACTAATCCCTGCAATACCTCCAGGAATCCGGTATTGCCTTTGATTTACTATTTTGCTAGGCAGGGATAGTTCTAGTGGCTTCCACTTGGCCTTTCCAACCATAATAGCCCTCACTCCACAAGTCAGGGATCCAATGTGGGGATTCTACCAGTTACTGAGTATGTCTATTCCAATTATGCATTCTGGAACTGGAGAAATAACCACAGAATGGGTCCGGGGACCCACTGGACCCACTGTGAGACGGACCTGAGCTAAAACTCCATCAATCACCTGACCTCCATAAGCCCCTACTCTGACTGGTGGACCACAGTGATGTTTTGGATCTCCTGGAATTAATGTCACTTCTGAGCCAGTGTCTAATAATCCCCAAAATGTCTGATCATTTCCTTTTCCCCAGTGCACAGTTACTCCGGCAAAAGTCCATAGGTCTCGCTGGGGAAAGGTAGGAGGAAGATTAACAGTATAAATTTTTGGCAGTTTAACAGTATCCTTCCCCAAGGGGACCTGGCCTTCTCCTCATTCAAGGGGCTCTGGGTCTGTAAACTGTCTCAAGTCTGGGAATTGATTAAGGGGCCGTGATTCTCTGCATCTATAATATGAGTTAGGATTTTATTCAATTGACCTAGAACTCTTCTGCTTATACAGATCCAGAAGGAATTTAGTAGACTGCCCATGTATTTCACTTCTAGGTACCCCATGATCTATTAGCCAGCACGATAACTCCACGCGACTGAGACTATTTTGTGTGCTGTTTTGAAACTGTCTTTCATTGTGGTAGCCACGCCCACCTTCCTTTGGCGATTAACTGCAGATACTTGACTTCTACCGGGCCGAGATCCAATCATCCCCATAATGTTTAAGGATTCCAATTCCATTACAGCCCCTCCTACAGTAATATCTGGACTGCAGAGAAGAGCAAACACAGAGCTCTTCAGAGAAGATGGAGTTTGTCTTACAAATTTATTCCTCACAGTCCTGGTTAAAGGTGTGTCCTCTGGACATTCCTAGGGTGGGTGGGCAGGTCTCAAATGGTATATCCATTCTAGCATTTCAATCTCTCTAAGCCTTTGAATCCCCTCGTCTACTGTATACCAGGACAAATCAGGCATCTCAACATCAGACATGCTAGGCCATTGTTTGGTCCATGCTTCAGCCAGCCACCCAAACAAACTGTTAGAGCTCTTTCTAACCCCTCGAGCTACAGCGTTGAATCCAGAATTTCTGCTTAGTAGGCCCATATCAATAAATTCAGCCTGATCCAACTTTATATTCCTTCCACCATTATCACATACCCTTAGTATCCATTCCCTCACGTATTCCCCTGATTTCTGTCTATATAAATTGGAAAACTCATGCAGTTCTTTCAGAGTATAATGTACTTCCTCATGGGTCACACTTTGTATTTCACCTTTGGGGGCTTGTTGTGATTTTAGTCTAGTAATGGATTTCAAAGACAAGAGGGAGAGGGGTGGAGGGTGTGGGTAAGGAGAAGGATTAGAGATGTCTTGCAGGCTACTGACCTGAGGGCATTCCTTTGCATTTTTTTCTGGTGAGACAGGAATAATCTCTTCCGGCAGGGCTTGGAAGACAGATTCCTCGGGGCAGACTGGAAGTTGGGCAGTGCATGCTGGAGTTTGGCTGGTACCTGCCTAAGGCCTGGGAGGTGGTCCAGACTCCCTAGGGCAGGCCAGAGGCTAGGCAGTGCAGGCTTCTATTTGGCTTGTACCCACCTCAGGGCTGGAAGGAAGTCTGGACTCCCTGGGGCAGGCTGGAGGCTGGATGATACAAGGTTGACAAGGTGTGGTCTCCACAGGGCAGGCCATCACAGGTTTATCTGGTAGTCTCAGCAGAATTTAGGGTTCCAACATCCCCACCAATATTATCATCATCCCATATGTCTCCATCCCTATCCTCGAGGTTTCACTCCTTTCCAACCAATGCCTTCACTTTAATTGCAGAAACCCTGCGAGGTTGAGATTTTAGTTTCCTCTGCAATTCTGCTACTCGTACAATGAGAGTCTGGGTTTGATTCTCAGATATCTCAAGTCTGTGGCTACAGGAGACAAGATTTTCTTTCAAGAAACACATAGAAATTTTCATATCATTCATGCGGCATTTAAGTTTCAAATTTGAAGACTTGAGCTCATCTCTTTCTTTTGTAACTGTATCCAGAGTATCTAGGAGAAGCCAGCCAACATCATTATACTTTTTGACTCCACAAAGTTCTGATAAGGTGTTGAAAACACTCTCACCTAGATCCTTGCTTCTTATAAGCGTGGAAATAAGGGAGTCCAATGATGCTATTTTGCGTATCTCTATTGCCAGCTCATGCCATGGACTGTTAGCAACCTCTTCATTACTGGAAAGGGAGTCATTAGTACCCCTGGGTCCAATTAGAGTAGAGAGCCAAATACAAAACTCCCAGAACCACCTCAGACATCCCATGTTTAAGACTCTGTTCCTCAAGAACCACTCCCAGTACCAAGCTGTATTAGTCAGGGTTCTCTCAGGAAACAGAATCAACAGGACATATCTGTCAATAATATGAGATTTTAAAAGAGTCTTTCACATGACCCTGGGGATGCACAAGTCCAGGTTCCACAGGCAGGCTGCAAACCAGGGGCTCCGGTGAAAGTCCAATGAAAGGTCCTTGATGAGTTTCTGGGAGAAGTTGGCTGTCCAACTTTGACAAGCTAGGAAATTCTCTCTGAATGTTGAAATCACTTCCCCTTTTAAGGCATTCAACTGATTGGATAAAAGCATCACCCATTGATGATGTAATCTCCCTGATTGATGCAGATGTAATCAGCCATTCATGCAGTAAACTCACTGGTGATTGATGTCCATAAATGCTCTTGTATTACAATTATTCCAGTGCTTGCTGGAACAAACACCTGGACACAATTACCTGGCTGAGTTAACACATTAGCCTAACCATCACAATACTCAAATGAGTTAACAGACATAATCCATTATAATTCTGAAAAACTTTGTAAATGTATAATGTGGGGTGTGGGATGATGTGATACAATGGTGGTAGTGGTGGTGGTGGTGGTGGAAGGGAACAAGATTGGTAAAGGAGACAAGAAAAGAAAGAAGGGAAGGAGAGTGCTCCTCAGCCCTTCTATACCTAAGGTCTTCTGTTATAATTCCATGGTATTTTGTGCTTTCCCATTACAGTAGTTATCACAATTGTAATTATGTTTTTATTGTGTGGCCTTCTTTCACTTTCTCAAACTTGCCGGTCTCCCTCCCAGCTGTGTCCTTGCATATGCTGCTGGAAAGTCACAGCCATACACACACACACACAGAAATATTACCCGTATAGAAATAAGATGATAGCTACTCATCCTCCTGTTCTTAACTCAAATATCACACCATTAGTGTGGCCATAACAACAACAACAACAACAAAGAAAAAAAACACAAAAACTAAAACTTGGCATTGTCTTTGGGATGGGGCAGGAGGCAGAATCCAGTCTTGAGGATTCTTCTAATCAAAATTCAAAGGGTTTCAAAGACACTTTTGATGAGGATTTGAAGACAGGAAATATTATTGGATGCTGGAGAAAAGGACACCCAACTAGCAGAATGATTAGCAAAACTCTCACTTGCAGCAATGTTGAATCTAGAAACTAATATACCAATAAAGTGGGGGATCTGACTAAGAAGATTTCCAGGCAGAATATCAGATAAACCAGTTGGTTTCTTTTAGTTGCATATAATAAAATACTCAAAGATAAAGAGGAGCTAAAGTCTAAACTATTAAGGTTTTAGCAGAATTTAGAAAAAATATAAAGAAGCCAGGACTTGCTAGATTAAAAAAGAAAATTGTTTCTCATTCCTTGTCGCTCCCAGGAAAAGATTTTGAAATAAATAAATGGTTTTAGGACAAAGATCAAATCCAGGGAGTGGTCGTCAGACCCCTAGTTAAAACCTCAGAAATACTTAAGGTGATGTTAAATATGCCCTCTTAGTTAAAAAAAAAAAAAAAAGAACCTCAAAGAATGATAAGAGCTTTACTTATAGACTGTCTCTGCTAAATAACAGTGCTTTTAAAATTTTAAAGGGTTTGTTTCATAGCAAACCCTGCCCGAGGTAAAGAAGTGTTCATCTTGGTAAGAAATATGAGTGTGGTTTTTACCTAATAATTTTTAATTGCTACATAAGAAATCCATAAAAATTTAAAGGAATTTATCATCTTGGACTGAAAGGGACAGGCACTATATAAAATGAAATGAGGCTTTTGGGCACATATTCTAATATGGGCATAACACAGATCCATAAAACCACTCAACTGCCAACATGGGCTAATTCTTTTTTTTTTTTTTTTTTTCACTTTTTTAATTTTTTAAACGTTACTTCAATTACATAAATGTTACAGAGAATATATAGGGGATTCCCATATGCCCTGCTCCCCACACCACCCACATTTTCCCACATTAACAACATCTTTCATCTGTGTGGTACCTCATTGCAATTGATAAACACATTTTGGAACATTGCCACTAAGCATGGATTATAGTTTACATTGTAGTTTACACTCTCTCCCATTCGACTCTGTAGGTCATGGCCAGATATATAATGGCCTGTATCTGTCATTTTAATGTCATTCATGATGAATTCCAAGTCCCAAAAATGCCTCCCTATTACACCTATATTTCCCTCTCCTTAACCCCAGAACATCCATGGGTCATTGCCTCCACAACAATGGTATTCCTTCCATTGCTAGAATCACAATAAGTCTATAGTAAAATACTAGTAAGTTTATTTTAGTCCATAGTTCATTTCCCAATCCTGAGGACTCTGAGATAGTAATGCCCACTCCACCATTAATTGAGGGGAGCTTCTATCCCATATATCCGATGGATGGGACTCTCTTGCTTGCAGTTGTAGGCACTCTTGGTTCCTTGGTATGTTGTTTGTCCATCATCTCCTCCCCATTAGTTGTCCTGGGTGAGTCCACTGAACAGGAGATTCAGGGCTCAGTTGCCACATGGACAGCCCAAAGATTTAAGTCTCTTGGATGTATACCTACTAACTCTAGTACTAATTATAGGTTCCAATAGAAGGACAGAAGAGTCATGCATAGGGAAACCACTGCTGAATCTAACTCTGTCACACTGGGGAGCATAAATACCAGATTAGGGCCCACTGGGAAGGGGCCAAATTCCTGAGCTATCTGCCCTAACTACAGTGTCTGGATGTCTCCATATCCCTGAGGAGCTTCACTATTTGGGGTCGTATCTACTTTGGCTGTCAATGAGATCCTATTGAGATGTGCATAAACCCTACCTCTAGGATAGCCTCCCAACTCACTTGAAGTCTCTTAGCCATACAAAGTCATTTGTCTTTAGCTTTCCCCCCTTTTAATCAAGGTCTTTTTTTTTTTCCAGATGCGTCACTTGTTGGTACTTGGTAGCAATCCTTCGGTGCCAGGGAGGCTCATCCCTGGGATGAGTCCCATCCTGGGGGGAAGTTATTGCTTTTATATGCTGAACTTGGCTTAGAGAGAGGCCACATTTAAGCAACAAGGAGGCTCCCAGTAGGTAACTCTTAGGACCGTACGTCACTAGGCTAAGTTTCAGTTTCAAGAGCAAAGGTTCATAAGCATAGTCATCAATATAAAGGGTCCTTCAATGGACCATCCTCCTTTACAAGTCATTGTCCCTGTACTTGGGGCATTCTTGTTGTTCCATTAGAGGATGTGGCAGAGTTCCCCTGGATGGGAATTTGATAGTTTTTTGATTATTGTGTGAATATCCACTGTGACAATGCCCCATGAACATTTGAACACATTTACATGCCTTATATGTATGCCCAGGTGAACTTCCTTCCATATATCCTCCTTCTTTGACACCCATACCAACGATCCTCCCCTGCCACAGTTGTAATCTTTCTGTGATCTAAAACCTCTTCAATAATGTAGCCAATAAAATAGCCATATATAATTAATAAGAAAATGAAATAATAATGATAGTTTTATACATAAAAGTAAAATACACAAAAAATAATAAAAAGTAAAAATAATGCTTTTGAAAATTAGGATATTAAAAATAATTAAAAATATTTAAAGAAAAAAACTTTTTTTGACATTTTGCCTCTCATCACCGTAAGAATGTTGTCCTGTATGTACAGTGACATTTTCTTCTATTTATTCTCCCAGTGTCTTACTTTTTTTTTTTTTTTTTCATTTTTTATTCAAAGAAGTTTTAGGTCACAGTAGAGACACATACAGAATACAGGGGATTCCCATATACCCAACAGCCTCCTCCTTTTCCCCTTTCCCCCATCAATAACATTTTATGTATGGATAGTACATTTGTTACAATTGATACACAAATATTGAAACATAACTACTAACCATCAATAATGGTTCACAATATGGTTTACATTTTGGACCACATACTTTTGTAAAATCTGAAAAATTTAATGTGGCCTGCATCCATCGTTGCAAGATCATGCAGAACACTTCCATCACCTCCAAAATGCCCCCTCTCCCATCTATTTTATTCCTCCCTCCCCCTCCCCTTCAGGCCCAAGGTGACCAACAGGTTTCACTCCTTGAAGAACAAGATTCATAGTTTCTTGCATCTTCACTGAGGGCTTGACACACTGGTCTGTCCTCCCCTATTAGACACCCCCGATGCTCTCAATTGATTCCCAACCCTCTGTTTAGAACATAGCGGGCCTTCCTAGAATGGGAGTCTAACACCTTCCCACTTATTATGTAGGTCTCTACCCACTGATGCAACACACTATGCCAAAATGATAACTCACACTCTCCCTAGAAGCCTGTGACAGGTGCACCCTGGCCCGAATGCCCCCCCCCATCCAAGACCCTAAATCAGTAACCTTTCCTTGTCATATTGCCAAATGAGCATTCCCAACATTGTAATTTCAACCACGTACCTGGCAATCCCCAGTGTTCACCTGCTCCCTTCCCCAACCCTCCCCCAGTTCCATAGACAGTCCAACCCACCCTCCTCACCCTATGCCCCTGTCAAACCTGCACCACCCAATCCAATATTATCACTATGCCCCTGTCACGTTTCTTCACTGCACACTACATGCTTCCACTTTGTCATAGATTTCGCTCGTATGGGAGTTGGCTCACAACCTTCTTCTCGCTTTCTATTTCCTATAAACCTATCTTCCAGACTCTAACTCTGTGAGTCTGCTCAGCTTGCTTAATTTATATCATTAAGGTCATGTAATATTTGTCCTTCAATGCCTGGCTTGCTTCACTCAACATAAGGTCCTCAACGTTCATCCATGTTATCCCATGTGTTATACTGTATTCCTTCTTACAGCTGAGTAATATTCCATTGTATGTATATAGCACATTTTGTTTATTCATTCATCAGTTGATGGGCATTTGGGTTGATTCCAACTTTTGGCAATAGTGAATAATGCTGCTATGAAAATTGGTGTGCATGTATCTGTTTGTGTCCTTGCTTTCAATTCTTCTGGGTATATACCCAGCAGTGGAATTGCTGGATCATATGGTAGATCTATAGTTAGTTTTTTGAGGAACTGCCAAACTGTCCTCCACAATGGCTTCACCATTCTACATTCCCACCAGCAGTGGATGAGGATTCCGATTCCTCCGCATCCTCTCCAACACTTGTAGTCCTGTTTTTTTTAATAGCCACCAGTCAAATGGTGTAAGATGGTATCTCATTGTAGTTTTGATTTGCATTTCCCTAATAGCTAGTGATGTTGAGCATCTTTTCTTGTGCTTTTTAGCAATTTGTATTTCTTCTTTGGAGAAGTGCCTATTCAAATCACTTGTCCATTTTTTTAAAATGGGTTGTCTTGTTATTTTCAAGGTGCAGGATTTTTTTTATATATATATCATAGATAATAGACTACTATCAGATATATGGTTACCAAATATTTTCTCCCATTGGGTAGGCTACTTTTTCACTTTCTTGATAAACTCCTTTGAAGTGAAAAAGTTTTTAATTTTGAGGAGGTCCCATTTGTCTATTTTTTCTTTCACTGCTCATGCTTTGGATGTGAAGTTCATAAAATCATTTCCTATTACAAGGTCCTGTAGATGTTTTCCTACATTATCTTACAAGGTCTTTAAGGTATTGGTTCTTATATTTAGATCTTTGGTCCATCTTGAGTTAATTTTTGTATAAGGTGTGAAATGGTGTTCCTCATTCTTTTGGATATGGATATCCAGTTCTCCAAGCACCATTTGTTGAAGAGGCCATTCTCTCCCAGTTGAGTGGGCTTGGTGGCCTTGTCGAATATCAGATGACTGTATATGTGAGGCTCTATATCAGAACTCTCGATTCTGTTCCATTGGTCAGTATGTCTATCTTTGTGCCAATAACATGCAGTTTTAACCACTGAAGCTTTGTAGTATGTTTAAAGTCAGGTAGTGTGATTTCTCTGATTTCATTTTTCTTTTTCAGTATGTCTTTGGCTATTTGGGATCTCCTACCCTTAGAAATAAATTTCATTGTTTTTCCAGTTCAGTAAAAAAATGCTGTGATTTTTATTGGGATTTTATTAAATCGGTATATCAGTTTGTATATTAATGATGTTTAGTCTTTCTATCCATGAACAAGAAATAGTCTTCCATTTATTTAAGTCTTCTTTGATTTCCTTTAACAGTGTTGTGTAGTTTTCTGCATATGTCATTTACATCTTTAGTTAAATTTATTCCTAGATATTTGATTCTTTTAGTTGCTATTGTAAATGGGATTTTTTTCCTGATTTCCTCCTTAGATTGCTCATTATTGGTAAACAGAAATGCTACTGATTTTTGCACATTGATGTTAAAAGCTGTGACTTTACTGAGCTCATTTATAAGCTCTAGAAGCTTTACTGTAGGTTTCTCAGGGCTTTCTATGTATAGGATCATGTTGTCTACAAATAGTAAAGTTTTTACTTCTTCCTTTCCAGTATGGATGCCTTTTATATCTTTTTCTAGCCCAAGTGATGGAAGAAGTACTTCTAACACAATGTTAAATAGGAGTGGTGATAGTGGGCATCCTTGTCTAGTTCCCAATCTTAGAGGGAAAGCTTTTAGGATTTCACCATTGTATATGATGTTCACTGTGGGTTTTTCTTATATACACTTTATCATGTTGAGGAAGTTTCCTTCTATCCCTATTGCAGCAGTTTGGCAGTTTGATGAAGTTATGAATTCCAAAAATAGATACTGGATTATGTTTGTAAATTGATCTGTTCTTCTGGGCATGATTAAGTTATAATTGGGGCTTTGATTGGGCCATGTCAGTAGGATGTTGAGCCCCACCCCTTGGTGGGTGGGGAATCAAAGATAAAAGGCATGGCAAAGGGCAAAGTTGTAGTGGTTCTGATGTTGGAGTCTTGAGGTAGAGCCCCGGGAAGTAAGAGAGCTTGGTTGTGAGGAAGGAGAGAAGGCCCCGGGAAAACACATGAGCCGTTTGCCTGAGAGTCTACAGCTGGTCTTATGGAGAGAGGCAAAGCCTAGAGAGCCTCATAGTCTACAGCTACCTTGTGGAGGAAACAGAGGAGTTGAGCCCAGAGAAAAACGAAGCCCCTGGAATAGAGGAACCCAAGAAGTCTGAACCCTGGTAAACATCAGCAGCTGTCTTGCTCCAACACATGACAATGGACTTTGGTGAGGGAAGAAACTTACACTTTATGGCCTGATAACTGTGGACTTCTACCCCAAATAAATACCCTTTATAAAGACCAAGCAATTTCTGCTATTTTGCATCAGCACCCCTTTGGTTGACACCTATCTTTTGTAGTGTTTTTATCAGGAAAGAGTGCTGTATTTTGTCAAATGATTTTCTGCATCTATAGAGATGATTATGTAATTTTTTTCTTTCAATCTGTTTATGTGGTATATAACATTGATTGATTTTCTTATATTGAACCATCCTTATATACCAGGAATGAAGCACACTTGGTCATGGTGTATAATTTGTTTGATATGTTGTTGAATACAATTAGCAAGTATTTTGTTGAGGATTTCAGCATCTAGGTTGATTAGGGAGATTGGTCTATAGTTTGTCTTTCTCATGGTGTCTTTGTTTGGCTTTGGTATTAGGGTGATGTTCACATCATAGAATGAGTTAGGCAATGTTCCTTCCACTTCTCTTTTTTGGAAGAGTTTAAGCAGGATTGGTGTTAGTTCTTTCTGGAATATTTGGTAGAATTCACCTGTGAAGCCATCTGGTCCAGGGCTCTTCTTAGTTGGGAGGTTTTTAATGACTATTCTATCTTGCTACTTGTGATTAGTCTATTGTGCTCATCAATTTCTTCTTTTGTCAATGTAGACTGCTTGTGTGTTTCTAGGAATTTGTCCACTTCCTCTAAATTACCGTTCTTGTTGGCATATAAGTTTTTAAAGATTCCTCTTATGACACTCTTTATTTCTGTGGGATCAGTGGTGATATCCCCTTCCTCATTTCTTATTTTGTGTATTTGAATCTTCTTTCTTTTTTCTTTGTTAGCCTAGCTAGGGGTTTGTCAATTTTATTGATCTTCTCCAAGAACCAGCTCTTGGTATTGTTTATTTTTTCTATTGCTTCTTATTTTCAATTTCATTTAGCTCTGCTCTAAGCTTTGTTATTTCCTTCTTTCTACTTCCTTTGCAGTTAGTTTGTTGTTCTTTTTCTAATTCCTCCAGGTGTGCAGTTAGGTCTTTGATTTTAGCTCTTTCTTCTTTTTTGATATATGCATTTATGGCTATGAATTTTCCTCTCAGTACCACTTTTGCTGCATACCATAGGTTTTGATATGTTGTGTTGTCATTTTCATTCGTTTCAAGGTCATTACTGATTTCTTTTGTGATTTCTTCCTTGACCCACTGTTTGTCTAAGAGTATGTTGTTTAACTTCCATATCTTTGTGCCTAATCTGGTTCTCTGGCCCTTACTGATTTCCAGCTTCATTCCATTGTGGTCAGAGAAATTACTTTGTATAATTTCAATCTTTCTGAATTCATTGAGAGTTGTTCTGTGTCCTAGCATGTGGTCTATCTTGGAGAATGATCCATGTGCACTCGAGAAGAATGTATATCCCACTGTATTTGGATGTAGTGTTCTGTATATGTCTATTAGGTCCAGCTCCACTAATGTATTATTCAAAGTCTTTGTTTCTTTATTGAATCTCTGTCGAGATGTTCTGTCTAATGGTGATAATGGTGTATTAAAGTCCCCCACTATAATTGCAGAGGCATCTATTTCTCTACTTAGTTTTTCCATTGTTTGCCTCATGTATTTTGAGGCACTCTAGATAGGTGCATAAATGTTTATGATTGTTCTTTCTTCTTGAAAGATTACCCCTTTTATTAATATATAGTGTCTGTCTTTGTCTCTTACAATAGTTTTGCATTTAAAGCCTATTTTGTCCGATATTGGTATAGCTATACTCTCATCCTTTCATGGTTATTGTTTGCTTGTAAGATTGTTTTCCAACCATTCACTTTCAGTCTTCTTGAATTCCTGGGTCTAAGGTTGTTTTTTTGTAGACAACATATAGATGGGTCACATTTCCTTATCCATTCTGCCAGTCTGTTTCTCTTGACTGGTGAGTTTAGTTCATTAACATTCAATGTTATTATTGTCATGGAATTACTTAGATTAGCCATATTTTCTTTGGGTTTATGTATGTTGTATATTGTTTGTATTACTCTTTTTGTCTTTTTAGTTGTTCTTACACTCTCCTCCAACTCTCTCTCTCCTGTTTTTTCCTTTCAACCTGCAGAACTCCCTTTAGCATGTCTAGAAGTGCAGGTTTCTTATTAGCATACTCTCTTAGATTCTGTTTGTCTCTGAATATTTTGAACTCTCCTTCATTTTTGCTGATAGAGAATTCTTGGCTGGAATTTTTTTTTTATCTTTTAGCACCTTGACTATGTTATACCACTGCCTTCTTGCCTCCATTGTTTCAGATGAGAAATCAGCACTTAATTTTATTGAGCTTCCCTTGTATGCAATGTTTCTCTTTTCTCTTGCTGCTTTCAGTGTTCTCTCTTTGTCTAGAGCATTTGGACAATTTGACAAGTTTATGTCTTGGAGTAGGCCTGTTGGGATTTATACTGTTTGGGGTACCCTGCACTTCTTGGATATGTATATTCATCTCCTTCAATAGGGTTGAGAAGTTTTCAGCCATTATTTCCTCCAACTTCCTCCTGTCCCTTTTCTCTTCTCTTCTCCCTCTGGGATGCCTATAATGCATATGTTTGTGCATTTCATGTTGCCGTTCAAGTCCCTGATCCCTGCTGGGTTTTTTCTATCTTTTTATCTATCTGTTCTGTAATCTGTTTGAATTAAGATATACTGTCTTCCACATTGTTAAATTCTTTCCTCTGCCTGTTCAAATCTGCTGTTGTGTACTTCCATTATATTTTTGATTTATTGGATTGTGCCATTCATCACCATCATATCCATTACCTTTTTATGTATGTTTACAATTTCTTCCATATGTTCTCCCAGTGTCTTTTTAATATCCTTAATCTCTTCCTTCATTTCATTAAGTTGATTAATGATGTTTGTTTGGATAGCAGCTCTGATTAGTTGTTCCATGTTCTGCATCTCTTCTTTGTTTATACTTTGTTCATTGGACTGGGCCATGTTTTCCTATTTCTTAGTATGGCTTGTATTTTTTGTTGGTATCTAGTCTTCTGTTTATCTTGGTGTGTTAATTCTGTTGATTGGCTTCTTTCTCTTTTCTATGGTTTTTATTTTGTTGTTTTTGAGTGTGGTAAGGTTTCACTTTGACTCTTCATCCCTCTCATTCTATTTCACTGTCATTGTCTACATTCCCTTGAAAAAAAATGTTAGTACCAGAGAAATAGGAAGAGATAGGAAAAGAAAACGAGTAATAGTAGTGATAGTATTAAAAGATAGGAGAGGGACTGTACAAGACATAGGCAATTGAATAATTAACCCAAGTAAGAAGTACTGAAGAATAAGATTAGAAAAGTGGAAGAGAAACAATGAAACATGAAACAGAATGGAGAAAAATATAGAATGAATTAAAAGTCCAGAATGATGAGAAAAGTGGAAAAGAAAAAAATAGAAAACAGAAGGAAAGTGGGGAAAAAGGTAGAGAGAGAGAGAGAAAATAAAACACAGAGAAAGTAGGAAAGAAAAATGAGTACAAGAAAAATTGAAGACCAAGCCCAAAGAAGTGGAATGAAAGAACAACAGAAAACAGAAAATATAAGGATGAAGGAGTGAAAAGATATAGCATAAGTAGAGAAAACTGGGAAACAAAAGAAAGAGAAAAAACTAACAAACAGAGAAACAAAGGAAGGGGGGATATAACAACAAGAAATCAAGACAGCAGCTACTCATTTTTTTTTTTTTAAAGAAAAAGAGGAAGAAGGCAGGAAAAGGATCAAAAAGCCAAGACAAACATGGAAAAACAGCCTTTTCTCTTAGACTCCTAGCGATCTTCTCAGGCTGTTGCTATCCAACAATCCATCACCCTGCAGACTGTCCTCTGCAGGTTTTAAGCCAGGTTTTAGTGACTATAATAAGGAAAATAAAAAAGGAACTTTTCTCTTTTCTTTTTTTTTTTAAATAAAAGAGCCAATAAAAGCTAAGACAAAGAGGATGTCAGTATGTTCCCTGTCATAAAATTTCACTGGATGCTTGATAATCTTGCATCACTTCTCAGAGAGAAGCTGGAGATCAAATCAGAGATCTTATATAGGCTAGCTGGAGCTCTTCCACTGGCTTAGGTTAGCAAGGCTTTTCAGAACCCTATCAGCCCCTATTCCTTCCCTGTTATCTCTGTCTCCTTTTTAATGGAAATTCTCTCTTTACCTAGGCTGCTAGGTGTGGCAGCCAGCCTGAGGAGATCACCCTCCCCTATCCCTGTCGTGTCAGGGTCCCTTCAGACACCCAAGAGGGGCTCGGCTGGTTAAAATAACCACAAAGAGACCACTCTCCACCCTCTCAGACCCCTCCTCCTATGGGAGGTCGCTGTCGCTGACATACTACTTTTGGAAAAGGAAGCCCCGGGTTCCCCGTAGACTGAGGGCAGAGTATAAGCGCCTATTCCAGCCACAGGTGGGAGAAACTCAAGATTTTTCTCCACTTTCCTTGTTTTTTTTTTAGCACCCTCCTAGATGATCCAGAGCATTCCCCCCACCCACGCACCTCCCGCTCTATATATATCTTGAGGTGCTGGCAGGGAGGAAGAAGTCAGGAGTTTTACCCTCACCTGATAGCTCAAGGATGGGGGAAGGGAGACCTTCTCCGAGGCCAGGAGGATCAATAACTCAAGTTGGCTGTTTCGGCTTCCTCCTCTCTGTCTCCAGCTCTCCTGTTAGTTGTGAAGCAGTGTCCTGGACTGCTGTACCCCAAGCAGGTCACCAAGTCAGCCCTAGACTACCTTTCAGTTGTTTTAGTAAGAGCTAAGCTTTATCCGGCTACCCTGTCGGCCATGTTCCCACAATCCCCCATGGGCTAATTCTTCTGGAAAAAATGAGGACTTACAGGATGGAGCTAGGAACTCAGAAGGTGAAGACAAGAGCCATGGAGAATTATTCTCTGGAAGCAGGACTGTGTCCTAATCAAGAACCTGGTCACCTTTGTGGCTCCCCTTTTTAAACAGGAATCCCTATTGTGGTTATCATATCTCTGGACCACTATTTTTTGGTGTGTGGTGCGGGGAGGCCAAGCAAACACATCTCTTTAGTTCATAGGTGTTAAGATTGAGATGAACTGTACTTGAATTGCTATGCCTCACTCATACCTGTGCCTGATTTAGATGATAAGGTCCTGGACTTTAAGCTGATACCACAATGGGATAGATTTTATGGCAACTTGGGAGGGCATAAACATGTTCCACATGCTGCATATGAAATTTGTTGCTAGAGGGTAGAATTTTTTAGATTAAAAATGGCCACAAGGAATAAACTTAACCAAGGGTGTAAAGGACCTGTATTCAGAAAACTGCAATACATTGCTAAAAGAAATCAAAGATGACATAAATCAGGGATTCTTAACAAGGGGTCCATGAGCTTGAATTGTGGGTGCGTGTTGGTGCAGATGTAATATATTTATTAAATAATACACGGTTTAGTGTGGACTTAGTAAGAGGTCCGTGGTTTTCACCTGACTGGCAAAGGGGTCCATGGAACAGAAAAGATTAAGAATCCTTGACATAAATAAATGAAAGGACATTCCGTGTTCATAGATTGGAAGACTAAATATCGTTAAGATGTCCATTCTACCCAAACTGATTTACAGATTGAATGCAATGCCAATAAAAATTCCCATATCCTTTTTTGAAGAAATGGAAAAGCCAATTATCAAATTTATTTGGAACGGCAAGGGACCCTGAATAACCAAAAAAAGAATGAATTTGGAGGACTCTCACTTTTTGACTTTAAATCATATTACCTAACTACAGTGGTAAAGTCAACATGGTTCTGGCATAAAGACAGACAGATTAACCAATGGAACGGCACTGATGCTTCAGAAACAGACCCTCATATCTATAGTCGTGATTTTTTGTTAGGGTTATCAAGGCCACCCAGCTGGGGCAGAACAGTCTATTCAACAAATGGTGCTGAGAAAACTGGATATCCATATCCAAAAGAAAGAAAGAGGGCCCCTATCTCACACCTTATACAAAAATTAACTCAAGAGGGCAGGCTGGAGCCTCCATAGAAGTGGGGAACGCTTTCTCACTCCCTCCCTCTGACACTATCAAATGATGCTGTTTGGAAAAATTTCCCAGCAGTTGTACGGCTTAAACTTAAAGAAACTCCCATGGTCGTGTGACTCCAGATATTTCTGGGACTGATTGAATGCCATATTTAGTAAAGTGGGTTATGAACGCATCAGGGATGTTTGCCCCAACAGGGCGGCGTCCTAGTAGCTGCTGCTCTGCAGGGCGGTGGCGTTATACGAAGGCCAGGAGAAGTGGCAGAAAGACTACAGCCACCTCCCCACGGGCCCTCTGGACAAATACAAGATTCAAGCGATTGATGCCACCAACTCTTGTATCATGCGCATTGGATTTGATCACATGGAGGGCCTAGAGAATGTTCAAAAGCTATGCAGTTGTCATTACAGCAAGGATGAGTGCTTGGAGAGGCTTAGAAAGATTGAAAATTTACAAAGAAGCATGTTAGAAAGGGAAATAATTTCCTGTGGGAATATCAACTACCTGTGAGAACAGTTTTCACTGATGGTGATCATCAAAAATGTGAAGAGATTATCCCTAAACTATCTTCATCAGGGATTGCATGTAGCTATTTCAAACTTAAAAACATATTAGAAAGTTAGATTCAGGGAGGCAAGCTCAAATTTCTCATCCAAATTTTTGAAAATATTTTATTAGAAATATACATATTTAATATTAATAGGTTATCTAATACTTTGCTAACTTTTCCTATAATTATATAATATTATAATATAATATTTTTTTTACTCTATAAATGCCCCAAAATTCCTTCTCATTTACCACTGTGTGCTATGAATAGTATTAGTTTCCCTTAAGCCATGTTGAGAAAAATATTGGGAAGCACCATTATGAGAAGAGAAAGAATATGTAAAAGTTCCAAACCACTAGTAGCCCAAAAAAGATGATAAAGTAGATCAAGCCAGCCAGCTTCCAAAAAGAGGAAAGAATCACAAAGAAACATAATTTTTAAAAATCCTTTCATTTTGTGAGTAGAGAAACAAGCATATCAATGATAATAACAGTACACAAGAAAAGTTAAAATTCTATCATAAAAGACAAGGATTTGAAGGCAATTTTAAAATAGCAAAATCCAACTATCTGTCATTTACAAAGAAATCAAGAGAAAGATATAAGGTGTTTATGCACCCCCACCAATGTTATGACACAATCTTTTGGTGAGAAAATAGAGGCCAGGGAGGGTTTTGGAGAGAATAGGCACTTTTATCTAAAATGGGGGCCTTTTGTATCAAAGACTATTGAAAATATCAGATTAGATTAAGCCTAAACAGTATTGGATACTTAAGGTATTCTTCAGTACAAATGAGAGGGTTTGAGAAGGAGTACAGATTAGTGACAATTTAAATATAAAAATGACATTTTCCTGTAATCCAGGTTGTGGTGTGATTTAATTCTGCAACTCTGATAAATATGTGAATTACGATTATAAGGGTAGAATTAGTGGGGAAATGATGATTTACTTAATAAATTACAGATAGTAAATAGCTATCAATTGGATGAAATATTAACATCTCAATTTTATACTATACAAAAAAATAAACTGCAGAAAATTATTCAAGCTCTAATTTTCTTAATAAATAGGGGAAATAGTTTACAATATTGGACAGGGCTAGTTCTAAACCTGATATTTGTCAAAAACCATAAAGGAAGAGAATGATCAATTTGAGTGCTTAAAAATAAAATCTTCTGTTAGCAAAAGTGCTATAAACAAAATAACAGACTATTAACTTGTACAAAATACTTATTAAAATACATGTGTGAAAGGAACACCTACAAAGCCATAAGGAAAAGACAAACAACTTCATAGGAAAATGGGCAAATGGTATAAAATAGTTCACAGAAGAAAAATGCATATATATAGTGAAATAAGTAAATGAAAATTCAAACAGTAATGATATCATAATTGTCACCTATAAGAAGTCCAAATTTTTTAATGATAATATCCAATGTTAGCAAAGATGTTTAAACACAACCTATCTCTGAAATTATTGATGGGCATGTGAATTTTATAGGCTTGTTTGAAGTCATTTTTGCTATTTCTATCGGAATTTTGAATGTGCATAACCTTTGGATTCCTTACAGGAGTCTATTATCCAAAAAAAAGTCCATACAAATATACAAAAACACATGCACAAGGAGATTTTTTTAACAAATCAATTTTATTGATACATATTACTAAAGCATAAATTCATCCAAAGTGTACAAACAGTGGTATTTAGTATAATCATATAGTTGTGCACTCATCACTTCAATCATTATTAGAGCATTTTCATTATTCCAGTAATAATAATAATAAACAAAAAGCAGACAAAAAAAAAAAAAACCTCATCACCTCTCAATCTATGCTTCCGCTGCCATACATAGCTGCTATTCTGTTTACGTCTCTCTAGTTTGTGTTTATATTTTATAAAAACAGTCTTATATATGCAATATTACCCATATTCACATTTCACACGAGGTTTCACTATGTTATACAGTCCCATGTTACATTTTTTTACCTTTCCTTCTAGTAATATCCATGACCTTAAGCTTTCCCTTTCAACCACGGTCATACCCGTATAATAGCTCTGCTAGTCACAAACACCAGGTTGAGCTCTCACCATTTCCATTCATTTCCAGAGATTTATAAAAAATCTTTTTACCAGTTCTGCACAGATTAACCCTCAGCTTTCCATTCTCTACCCTCAATCTATTTTTTGGTGACCTATATTCTAATTATTAACTCCATGAGTTTACACAATATATTTAGTTCATAATAGCGCAATCATACAGTATTTGTCCTTTTGTGTCTGGCTTGCTTCACTCAACATAATATCCTCCAAGTTCATCCATGTTGTCATATGCTTCACGCCTTCATTTCTTCTTATAGCTACATAATATTCCACTGTGTGTATAGATCACAGTTTGTTTATACATTCATTGGTTAATGGACACCTGGATTGTTTCCATCTTTTGGCAATTGTGAATAACGCCACTATGAACATCGATGTGCAGATGTCTGTTCATGTCACTGCTCTCAGTTCCTCTGGGTATACACCTAGTAGTGGTATTGCCAGGTCCCATAGCAAGTCTATATTCAACTTCCTTAGTAACCGCCAAACAGTCGTCCACAATGTCTGCACCATTCTACATTCCCACCAACAGTTAATAAGCATTCCTATCTCTCCACATCCTCTCCAACATTTACAGTTTTCCAACTTTTTAATAGCTGCTAGTCTAATAGGTGTGAAATGATATCACATTGTAGTTTTGATTTGCATTTCCCTAATCGCTAGTCATGTTGAAAATTTTTTCATGTATTTTTTCACCATTTGTATCATCTTTGGACAATTGTGTCCTGAAGTATTTTTCCCATTTTTTTCAATCAGGTAGTTTGCCTTTTTATTGTTGAGTTGTAGTATTTCTTTATATATCACGGATATTAAAGCCTTACCAAATATGTGATTGCCAAATATTTTCTCCCATTGAGTCGGCTGTCTTTTCATACTTTTGACAAATTCTTTTGAGGTGCAACAGTGTTTAATTTTGCAGAGGTCCCATTTATATATTTTTTCTTTCATTTCTTGTGCTTTGGATGTAAGGTTTAAAAAACTGCTACCTACCACAAGATCTTG
This sequence comes from Tolypeutes matacus, assembly GCA_026826555.1. Classification (NCBI taxonomy): domain Eukaryota; kingdom Metazoa; phylum Chordata; class Mammalia; order Cingulata; family Chlamyphoridae; genus Tolypeutes; species Tolypeutes matacus. Next base: position 42,308,365 of record JAKSZT010007815.1, on the reverse strand, counting down.
AAGATGTTTTCCTACATTTTCTTCTAAGAGTTTTATGGTTGTCACTTTTATACTTAGATCTTTGGTCCGTTTTGAGTTAATTTTTGTATAAGGTGTCAAATGGTGTATCTATTTCTTTCTTTTGGATATGGATATCCAGTTCTCTCAGTACCATTTTAACTGTTCTGGCCCAGCTGGGAGGGCTTGACAGACTTGTCAAAAATCACTTGAACATAGATGTGAGGGTCTATTTCTCAATTCAGTTTCATTGGTCAATCTGTCTGTCTTTATGCCAGTACCATGCTGTTTTTACCACTGTAGCTAAGTAATATGCTTCAAAGTCAGGATATCAGAGTCCTCCAACTTCGCTCTCCTTTTTTAAGACATTTTTGGCTATTCAGGGACCCTTACCTTTCCAAATAAATTTGATCATTGGCTTTTCCACTTCTGAAAAAAAGGCTGTTGGGAATTTTATTAGAATTGTATTGAATCTGTAAATCAGTTTGGGTAGAATTGACATCTTAACACTATTTATTCTCCCAGTCCATGAACACAGATTGTCCTTCCATTTATTTAAGTCTTCTTCAGTTTCTTTTAGCAATGTTTTGTAGTTTTCTGAATACAGGTCCTTTATGTCCTTGGTTAAGTTTATTCCTAAATATTTGATTCTTTTTACTCACTATTATAAATGGAATTTTTTTCTGATTTCCTCCTCAGATTTCTCATCAGTAGTGTATATAAATGTTATTGATTTTGGTGTATTAATCTTGAATCCCGCCACTTTGCTGAACTCTATTAGTTCTAGTAGCTTTGATGCAGAGCTTTCAAGATTTTGTAGATATAGGATCATAGCACCAGTGCATAGTCAAAGTTTTACTTCTTCCTTTCCTACTTGGGTGCCTTTTTTTTCTTTATCTAGCCTAATTGCTCCAGCTAAAACTTCTAGCACAATATTGAATAAAAACAGTGACATTAGGCATTCTTATCTTGTTCATGATCTCAGCAGGGAAGCTTTCAGTCTTTCACCATTAGTACAATGCTAGCTATAGGTTTTTCATATATGCACTTTACCATATTGAGAAAGCTTTCTTCTATTCCTATCTTTTGGAGTGTTTTTTAATCAAGAAAGGGTGGTGTATTTTGTCAAACACTCTTTCTGCATCCATTGAGAAGACCATGTAATTTTTCTTCTTCAATTTATTAATATGGTTTATTGCACAATTGATTTTCTTGTGTTGAACCACCCTTGCATACCTGGGATAAAACCCATTTGATCGTGGTATATAATTCTTTAATGTGCTTTTGGTTTGGTTTGCAAGTATTTTGTTGAGTATTTTTGCATCTATACTCATTAGAGATACTGGTATATAATTTTCTTTTTCATAGTATCTTTATCTGGTTTCAGTATTAGAGTGATGTTGGCTTCATAGAATGAGTTTGGTAGTGTTCTTTCCTGTTCAATTTTTTGGAATAGCTTGAGTATGATTGGTATTAGACCATCTTTGAATGATTGGTAGAATTCACCTGTGAAGCCCTCTGGTTCTGGGCTTTTCATCTTTGGGAGGTTTTTGATGATTGTTTCAATCTCTCTGTTTGTGATTGGTTTATTGATGTCTTCTATTTCTTCTAGGGTCAGTGTATGTGGTTTGTGTGTTTCTAGGAATTTGTCCATCTCCTCTACTTTGCATAATTTTTTAGCATACAGTTGTTCATAGTATCCTCTTGTGATCTCTCTAGTTTCTGCAGGGTCAGTGTTAATGTCCCCCCTCTCATTTCTGATTACATTTATTTGTGTCTTCTCTCTTTTTCTCTTTGTCAGTCTAGCTAAGGGTTTGGTGCTTTTGCTGATCTTCTCAAAGAACCAACTTTTGATTTTGTTGATTCTCTCTACTGATATTTTTTTTCTCTATTTCACTATTTCTGTTCTGACTTTCACTATTTCTTTCCTTTGGCCTGGTTTGGGTTTAGTCTGCTGATCTTTTTCTAGTTTCTCCAGGTGTGCAGTTAGATCTTCAATTTTAGCTTTCTTCTTTTTTAATGTAAGCATTGACGGCCATAACTGTCCCTCTCAGCACTGCCTTTGCCATATCCCATAGGTTTTGATATGTTGTGTTCTCATTTTCATTCATTTACTGAATTCTCTTGCAACTTCCTCTTTGACCCACTGGTTATTTGAGTATGTTGTTTAATCTCCATATATTAATGAATGTTCACTTTTTCCATCCATTATTGATTTCCAGCTTCATTCCATTATGATCAGAAAAAGTGTTTTCTATAATCTCAATGCTTTTAAATTTATTAAGTCCTATCTTGTGACCCAACATATGGTCTATACTAGAGAAGGATCCATGAGCTCTTGAAAAGAATGCATATCCTGCTGTTTTTGAGGTATAATGCCCTATAAAATCTATTAGGTCTAGTTCATTTATTATATTATTCAAGATATGTTTTATCCAATACTGAGAGTGGTGTATTGAAGTCTCCAACTATTATAGAGACATCTATTTCTCCCTTCAGTTTTACCAGTGTGTGCCACGTGTATTTGGGGGCACTTAGGATAGGTGCAAAAATATTTATTATAGTTATTTCTTCTTGGTGAATTGGCCCTTTTAAAAATATATAATGACCTTCTTCATCCCTTAGAACAGTTTTGCACTTAAAATCTATTTTGTCCAATATTAGTATCACTACTCCAGCTCTTTTTTTGGTTACTATTTGTGTGAAATATCTTTTCCCATTCTTTCACTTTCAATCTGGTTGTGTCCTTACATCTGAGGTAAGTCTCTTGTAGACAGCATATGGATGGCTCATATTTTTTTAAATCCATTCTATCAGTCTATGTCTTTTGACTGGGCAGTTCAAGCCATTAACATCCAATGTTATTACTGTAAAGGCATTACTTACTTCATCCATTTTGTCCTTTGACATTTTTTTTGTCAATCTTACTATTGTCTGTCTTTTTACCCATCCTAATAATCTTCTTTACTACATTCTTCTCCAAGTCTCTCACCCTTATTTTTTCCTTTCAGACTGCAGCACTTCCTTTAGTAGCTCTTGTAATTCTGGACTTTTGGTAGCATACTCTCTCAGTGTTTGTTTTTCTGTGAAGATTTTAAACTTACTCTCCTTCTTGAAGGACAGTTTTGCCAGATAAAGAATTCTTGGCTGGCAGTTTTTCCTCTTTCAGTAACTTAAATACATCATACCACTGCCTTCTTACCTCCATGGTTTCTTGTGAGAGATCAGTACTTAGTCTTATTGAACTTCCCCTGTATATCATACATTGCTTTTCTCTTATTGCTTTCAGAATCCAGTCTTTATCTCTGGTATTTGTCATTCTAGATAGAAAGCATTTCAGAGTAGGTCTGTTTGGATTTATTCTGTTTGGGGTGTGTTGTCCTTCTTGGATATGGATCTTTATGTCTTTCGTAAAGGTTGGGAAATTTTTGGTCATTATTTCCTCAACTATTCTTTCTGCCCCTTTATCATCCTCTTCTCCTTCTGGGATACCGTTAATGTGTATGTTTGTGCATTTTGCATTGCCATTAAATTCCCTGTTCCATTTTTTCCTTTTTTTTTTTTTTTTTTTTTTTTTTTTTGCTTTCTTGTTCTCCTCTCTCTTCCAGTTTGGGTGTTCTGTCCTTGAAATCACTAGTTCCATCTTTGAGCAATTCAAATCTGCTGTTATGTGCCTCTAAAATATTTTTAATCCATCCATCATGTCTTTCATTCCCATAAGCTCTGTTATTCTAATTGTTCTTTATGCTCACCTGTGTCTTTTTAATATCCTTTCTCTCTTTAGTCATATTTTCCTTCAGTTCTTTGAATTGATTTAGGATATTTGTGTGATTCTCATTGATTAGTTGTTTTAAATCCTGTATCTCTTCCTGTTTCCTAGTATGGCTTGTAATTTTTTGCTGATGCCTAAGCATCTGAATATTTGGTAAATGTACTCTGATGGTCAATTCCTCTCTCTTGTGTAGTGCTTTTTTTCAGCTCTTCTTTGATTTTTGGTTCAATTTATTCTAAGTCTTTAAAATTGCTCAGTGGTTGAACACCTGCTTTCCGTGTACAAGGTCCCAAGTTCAATTCCCAGTACCTCCTTTAAAAAAAATTACCCACCCTAAGTTATCAAAATCAGCCCAGGAACTCAATAATGGGCTTAGATTTTATCCCAGGGGTGGGGTAAAGAGAGACCTAAAAGCAGGTTTCCTCCCTGCACAAGGATTTTTAAAATATCATGTGCAATAGTAAAAAAGTAGAACAAATCTTAATGTCTATCAATAGGGTAATTGTTAAAATAAATTATGTTGCATTATTACTATGGAATACTATGTACCAATTAAACAGAATGACTTGGATCTATACGCCATGACATTGATGTTCATGATCTATTGGTAAGTCAAAGCAGCAAGTTATATAACAATGTAGTATGATATTTTTATAAAGGACAAAATATCTGTACTTATAGTTGTAATATTCATTTTTAAAAATCACCTGTGCCTCTCACATTATTCAAAGTATTTCCTTTTGTGATGTTTCCTGGGGCCAGATTCTCAGAGAAGCCACTATTGGATCAGTGTTTAGGCTCTTGATTGCATTGGAAGCTGGTGCTAAGGAGAGACATTGCTCTTTTATACACTTTTGTATTTATGCAAAATTTTACAATGGTCAGGTATTAATTTTGTAATTTAAATTATCTATAAAAATTTAAAGTAGCTTGAAATAAACAACAAAGTAATATAGTGTACCAGCATTTAAAATATATAATTAGCAATATTTTCTTCAAAAGTAAATAATACCTGGGGAGCAAATGTGACTTAAGCAGTTGAGTGCCTGCTTCTCACATGGGAGGTGCCAAGTTCGATCCTGATGCCTCCTAAAATCAAATAAACAAACAACAAGCAAACAAATGAAAAAACCAACTCAGGGGAGCTGATGTGGCTCAGTGGTTGAATTCTGGCTTACCACATATGAGGTCCTGAGCTCATTCCCCAGGCCCAGTACCATAAAAATATTAATAAATAAATAAATAAAACTGAATCACAAGCAGCAAAACAGGCATTCTAGGATACTGAGGTAAAGTAGGTCAACCAATTCAACTTCCCTTATTGGCAATTCAATAATATGTATCAAGAACCTAAACAATGCTCAAAACCTTTGAGCCAAAAATTCCTTCTCTGAAATCCAGCCTAAAGGAAATAATTCTAAATACTGGAGCAAAAACAATTAGCATAAAATAGCAATAAGTTTTATAGTTGTAAATTTCAAAACAACTTAAACATCAAAAAGAAGGAATGGACAAATAAATTATTTCCCATCTCCCATTGAAAAATTATGGTTTGGAAAATTTTGTGATAACATAAATAATGCATAAGGTATTAACTTACACAAAGCAAATAAAATATACACTTGAATAAATCCTGTTATCCAAGTAATGTAAAAAACAACAACCAGCATAGAAAAAATATTTGGACAGGAACTCAACAGATTTTTAATGATGTGTGTTTTTTCCTGGTAGAATTTGAGGTGGCATTTTTTCTCTTCTGCATATTTTCTTTTAAAAGCATTTATTACTTTCTGATATATGAATTAGTATTAACTTTTATATTTGAAATGAAGCTATATATAAATGATCTAGCTTTCAATTTCAAGTTTGCTTGGGAAGTCAGCCACCTGCACTTGAAGCATCCTTGGTAGGGGAGATTATAATACCTTTAAATCTGTATATGATACTGGTTGCTATTTGCTGGATTTTCTAGAAGGAAAAATTAACTTTCTCTAGGGTGTTCTTTTTCTTGTCAAACTTCATTCATGACCACCAGTATTATAGTTCATAATTTCTTTTTCATATATAAACAAAAAAATATATAATTAAAATTTTTCTAACCTTTAGCTTAAGTACATTGTGAATGAAAATGTCAGATTATCAACTGTTAATTTTCACAAATTTACATCCTTTGGTGACAAAATCAGTCTGGCCTAGGTTTGCAGTGTCTTAATTTCCTAGGTCTTCCATAACAAAGTACCATTAACTTTGGGCTCAGAACAACAGAAGTTTATTGTCTCTTAGTTCTGGAGGCTAGCAGTCTAAACTCAAGGTGTCATCAAGGCCATGCACCATCTGAAATCTGTAGGGGAGAATCCTTCCTTACCTCTCTTAGATGTTGGCGTTTGTGGGGTTATAGATGTATCTCTCCAATGTCTGCCCTCCATCTTCACATGGCCTTCTCCTCAGTGTCTATGTCTGTGTCCAAATTTCCTCTTCTAATAAGGACACTAATCATATTGGGTGGGAGTTCATCTTTAACCACATCATCAAAGACCTTATTTCCAAATAAAGCCACATTCACAGGACGAGGGGTTAGGACTTTAACTTAATATTGAGGGACACAATTCAACCCATAACAAACAGAAAATCTAGCAAATTGTGGATTAAACAAAGACAGTGTTTTTTCTTTTTCCCTCAAGAAACAACAAGTAAAGAAATAGGGAGTAGAGGGACATTATAATACCATCATAGACACAGCCTCCCTCTCACTTTCCTATCAACCATCTTGGCACATGGCTTTTCTTTATCATGCTTATATCTTTTGGCTGCAAGGTGGCTGCTTCACCTCTAGCATCATGGCTCCTTTCAGGTAGAAAGTAAGGTAAAGGCAAAGAGTAAAAGTCCCTTTTAGGTAAGTCACCCTCTTTTAAAACCTTTCACAGAAGCCACAAGGAAGAAGTCCATTTATATGTCACTGGTCACAGCTATGTCACAGACCACCCTTGTTTATAAGAGAAGATGGGAAATGGGCTTTTTAGCTGGATATATTGCTGCACTTAAGAAAACTGGCATTACTTTAGTAAAGAAAAAGAAATATTGGGCATAAACTAAGCAGCTAACAGTATCTGCCACGGTGACTACAATCAAAACCACCATGAGGAATTGACAGGATTAGGCTATATGTGCGTTGATATGAATGAAGTATAGTGGTAATTTCTATTTATTGCAATCCCATAAAATTTTAAAGCTATGGCCAAATTAACAAACAATAGTTTCTATATCTTCAAATAATATCACAAATCAATGAATTCCCAATATACACATAGATACACAAATATATGCTCACACAGACACATTTAGAATTAATGTGATCTGATCCTTTATTGTAATTCCATGAATATATCTTGCCTGTTCTTTTATCAAAATGAACAATAAAATAAGTAAGGATCTGAATTTAGTGATCCTCTGAAGTCTAATGTCATCCAATAACTATAAATTCTTCAATGGCAGTGACTGTTTCTTTGAGTATTTGATCTCTTAAATTGTTTTAGGAAATTTTCTTAAGAAAAATTGGCTTATTCAATCAATGAATGAAAAATGAACTAAAGGATGATTAAAAGGAAGTCTGTATCTGAATTTCTTTTTGGTCATTTTTGTTTGTTTTAGATCAGCCTTAATTAATTGATTTTTTTAAGATCATTGGAAGGAAATTTTGGGATATCAAGAGGCTAAATCCAATTAAAGTCTTTTGCAGATTGATGTCCAATTGAACACAATATTATACAACATTCCAATATTACTCATAGGGTTCTGCCTTCTGCTAATGAAATTACTCTTTTTGAAAATCCAATCAGACTTTGACCTTGTATTATTCCAAGAAACAGAACCGACAGGATATACATATATGTACATATTAAGAGATTTATTATATGAATTCACTCATGTGACTGTAGAGTTTGGCAAGTCCTAATTCCATACATCAGGGAACAAGTTGGAAACTCCATGAGGGTGAAGTTGAATTTCCCAGAAGAAGTGAACTGGCTGAAGTAGAGATAGAAATTTTTCCTTCCGACTACTGAAGTCCTCAGTTCTCACTATAAGGCTTCCAACTCATTGGATGAGGAGATTCCTCTCATTGCTGAAGGCAATCTCCTTTGTTGACACAAATGTAATCAGCCATAGATGCAATCAACTAAATAATGATTTAAATCCATCCACAAAATACTGTACACTCATAATGATAATCAGGTCCGTGCTTGCTTGACCAAACAACTGGACACCATTACCTAGCTAAGTTAACACATGAAATTAACTGGGGAGCAGATGTGGCTCAAGTGGTTGAGTGCCTGCTTCCCACATGGGAGGTCCAGGTTCGGTTCCAGTGCCTCCTAAGGAAAATGGAAACAAACAACAAGCAAAAAGAAACATGAAAACCAACTCAGGGAGCCGATGTGGCCCAGTGGTTGAGTACCAGCTTCCCACAAATGAGATTCCGGGTTCATTTTGAGGATCCCTGGAACCTCAAAAAAAAAAAAAAAAAAGGAAAGAAAGAAATTAACCAACACACACCTGCTCCCTAATTTTAGGCAGAAGTAGGTCTGAAGAAAAAAAGTTTTTTCCAATAAATGAATGACTGCTTTATATAGGTGAAGTGTTTTAAGCCATATATAATGTCCCATGGGGCACAAATTAAGGGTAATGCTAAGTCCTTTGACATAGATTGAAAGAGTACGTCCCTCTCTATAGCCTAATAGCAATATCAAAAAAGGAAGCAAGCACAAAATGTTAGATTTCTTGCAAAAGGTCTAATTGTAAATACTGATATACCTCAAGGACTATAGAACATACGAACAATTAGTTAAGCACATTTGTTTTCCACCAGAAAACTAAAAAAGGATCATTCATTGTTTATAATGTGTTTGGGGACATTTTTTTATTTACAGATGGAGAAAATCTGACAGAAGTCTCCAAAAACAGTGGTCAATAAGTGAAAAATCCAGCAATACTATCCAGTAAGATTCCAGGAGAGCTGTCACGTTGTACATACATGGGACAGTACAAGAGAAGTCCAGTTCTGGATGATAACAGTGTGAGTCCATGAACAAGAACCAGTTTGTTCCCCCCCCCCGATAAAAAGTTATATTTTTTTATTCATTCATGGAACAGATTTTAATTCTAGAAGTGAAATCTCATCTTTCTATTTAGTAAGTAGTCTCCCAAAACTCTAACCAATTTGTGAAGCAGTGTGGGACTTCAGGTCAGTCTGAAATAGTGAAAATCATTTTGAAAAGTAACTCTGCAATTACTATTAACATTTATAAGCACACACTCTTTGACTCATCAGCCCAATTTGAAGAATCTATCATACAGAAATGAAAGCATCAGTAGGTATGAACATATGTAACCAGTTATTTATTGAGCATTTTCTAAATGATAAAATCTACTAACAACCTGGCCATCCATAATAGAAGAATGGATGGATAAACTGCTGTATCATATCTTATGAAGAATTATGTATCTATGAAAAACAAATGACAGCAGTATATTATTGAAAGAGTGTGATACCCCTGATATATTATAAAACATGGAGAACTCAGCATTTAAATGTACTCATACCAAGACATGTAAACTTTTTTCATCATTTATTAAATTTAAATAGAGTACAGTTGAGCAGTGACCAAATATACATGGATTCTCAACACAGTTACACTATGCGTAAAACCATTATTCTTTGCCATAATTTCATCAAAGCCCTTTTCATTTCACTGTTTCGCAAGCTGTAGATCAGTGGATTCAGCAGAGGTGTAAGTAATGAGTAAGCCAGTGACATCAGTTTCTTGGTTTCTGGGGAGTAGCCAGATTTGGGTTGTAAATAAGTCATACTGGCTGTGCCATAGAAGAGGGTAACAGATGTGAGATGAGAGGCACAGGTGGAAAAGGCCTTTTGCCTCCCAGTAGTTGAAGGCATCTTCAAGATAGCAAAGAGAATACGAATGTATGACAAGATTATCAACAAAAAAGGAAACACAATAATTAAAATGGTGCCTGTGAATGCATAGATTTCAAACAAAAAGATGTCTGTACATGCAAGCTCTAACACTGCTGGAGTTTCACATGAGATATGATTAATTTCATTGGGGCCACAAAAAGGAAAATTAAATACCCATGTGGTCTGAACAGTAGCTAACATGAAACCTAAGGTCCATGAGAATAGTAATAATTTCATAAAAACACTTTTTTTCATAATCATTGAGTAGCTCAGAGGATGGCAGATTGCAGCAAATCGGTCATAAGCCATCGCTCCCAGGAGAAAACATTCAGTCCCACCAAAAAGGAGAATGAAATACATCTGTGCAAAACAGCCTGCAAAAGAAATTCTAGTTTTCTCAGTGGAAAGGACCACCAGCATCTTAGGCATAATGACTGCACTGAAACTCACTTCCACCACAGATAAGTTCTGGAGGAACAGGTACATGGGGATGTGAAGGCTCTGGTCCAAGGAGATGATGACTATAATGATGGCATTTCCCATCAGGGTCACCAGATAAATAATCAGAAAGAACCCAAAGAGCTGCTCTTGGAGTTCAGGGATGTTAGAAAAGCCCAAGAGGATGAATTCCACAACAGAGCTTTGATTTTGCCTTTTCATTTCAGTAGTGGAGACTATATTGTTTTTATGGACATGGTGTATAAATTATGAGATCACAATCCAATAACTGAGAGTCCAAGTCAGAATTCACAGCAGGAGTTCTTAGCAGAAGATGTGATGATGAGTCCAACCTGACAGAACTTAAGTTGGCAATTTTGAGAATGACCAATAACTCAGAATAATGAATCTTTCAACTATAAAGAGAAAAGTGAAGAATTCTGGTTTAGAAATAGTATCTGAAAAGTAAAAAATAATAGCAGAGTTCTACTGCAACTTCCACACTTTGGAGTTTAAAAGTTAAATATATTCTCAAATCAAATTAAATATTTTATAACTTATGATAGTCACATATCATTGCTGTAATACTCATTCAATTTTTCTCAATTTTAATAAATATGGAATTTAAATGCCAAAAATAGTGTTAAAAGTAGGTAAATGGAATAAGACATTATTGTAAAAACCTAATGATTTAAAGTTACAGAAAACTGATATATACATATTTCTTATAAGCATTCAATTAAGTTCAAAATACCTGTATGTTGGTTGGTTAAATGTAACAAAACTCTACAGAAACACACAAATGTTTTTAAATTTTAGATATATCATCTTAGGTGATCTCATGATTATGTGAATAGACTCCATCCAGTTTATTGATTTCTTCCTGGGCTAAACCTTGCCAATTATAATCAAATTTGCCTCAATGGGGAATTTCTAAGGCCAGTTCTCCAACATGTATCCTTATGATCATGATAGCATAAAAGCAGCTTTTAGAACTTAAGAAAATGCCCATTTTTGGTCTTTGTGGACATGTGACTTAAATCTCTCCCTCTTTGACTCTCTGTCTCTGTCTCTCTTTCCCTTCCTCTCTCTCTCTCACATACACACTTTCTGTCTCATCAATAAATTTATGTAATTATTAATTTTTCCACAAATACTGACTGATCACCTACCATTTCAAGGTTCTACACACTCAAATTATACATTTGAGCCCTGAACTCAACAGAGAGGTCTTCTCAGACCACACTACATACAATAGCTTACCACACTCCCTAACCCAGCACCCTCTATGTCCTACCTCTTATACCTTGCTCTATTTTTTTCAAAATTACACTATATAGAGACAAATAGAGAAGATAGACAAGATATAGATATGGATATGGATATACAGATATATACTCTTACTGTCCTATGAAAAGATAAGCTCCAGGGGGACTAGGGTTTTCTTTTATTCTTTGCCATATTCACAATACCTGTAACAGTCTCTGACCCATAATGGAGGTAAACCAATATTGGTTGTATAAATGAATATAAAAATTAGGCAAATCCAGACTCTACTTTTAAAGAATACAGTATCTGAAAGAATAAAAACCACTACAAAACACCATTGGGAAGCAGGAGTAATAACAAGTGCTTTAGAAATTTAAATGAGGGAACTATTACTCCTGAATGGGGAGGGAAGGTAAAGAACTATAATCACAGAAGGTCATGGGTGCAAGGGTCATCATCATGGGTGGAAGACATAAAGAGGAAGGCTGACTTGCTCAATCAATAATTAGTTGATGACACCTGACACTAGAATGGATGCCTCTTGGCCCTTGTGTGATACCTTGAAAGCAAGCAGAATTTTATTGTGTGACTTGTGGAAATTAGGAGGCCAAATGGACACATCTAGCTGAGGACTTAGAATATTGTCTTGAGTTCGGCTCATTAGGATATTAGCAGAGAGAAGAAACAAGTTGATTTACTCCTAAGTTTCATCTAGTCATATATTGAGTCAAATGCCTTTAGTTATAGTTATTATATTTGGGATGTCAGAAACAATCTCCTAAAATTAGTAAAATGAATTCTTCAGGATCAAACTATGTAACCCATTTCTAATGGAAAGCAAAAAAAGAATATGTATTCAGTTTCAAATATTTAAAAACAGACAGGTTTTTGAAATTTAGAAAATTTAGAGTGTCATATAAAAAAATAGAAAACCTTCATAAGACTGATTAAAAATGCTTATGAAACAAAGCCAAATTATGCTTTCATGAGTGGGTAAAGAGCAACTGACCATAAATGCTGCATCTTTCCCCTGCACCTAAGAAAACCCTAACACTGTCTCAATAACTTATTGGAATGTAATGCTTTGGAAGACCACTCCCTTCCTTCACCGTTTTAATTGAAAGAGGTAGAGGTGGACTTATTTACCAAGTTATCTTCCAGTTACAAACTAAGATTTGATGATTAATGCATGCATGGTACTTATACCACTAATTATTGCCCAAACTATTCTCTGAAAACAAAAGAAAGAAAAATTGACTAGCATCTAAATCTAAGAATCTACTAATTTGAATGTTTCATCTGTGCCTAGATTTCTGAGCACTGAGGCATCACTTTGAGAGTCTTTCTAATGATCAATGAGAAGAACTGTAAATGGAAAACCCACTAACACAGAAAACCCTCTTACCTATTGACTGTATCTCTTGATTTTCATGCTTTTTTTTTTTTTGCCAGACATTTTACCTCTTGTAAAAAGCCACCATCTTATAAATACAACTCAGTACATGATTTGATAGCATTATTTGGCATCAAATTATATTCTCTGGAGAAGCCCTCCCCAGAGAACTTGGAATCATTTTCTACAGCCTTCCTATATTTTTAAATGATAAACAAAGAAGCTTGAACTTGGCCCTTCAGGTGTAAAAGCTCAATAACACAAACTTAGGGCATGACGCCATATTTCTACAGGGAATAGACACCTCTTCACACAAAAGACTCGATTCCACCATGATATCTCCCAATGGGTGGTAAAAGAAAAGGCTGAATACATTTTAGTGAATAGGGAAAGAGAAAAAGAGAGGGAGGGATAAAGGAGTGAGCAAAGCAGGGTGCCAAGAGTTCAGAGCATCTGGCTGGGCAGAATGGACAGTTACTGCAATAGTAGGAAACAAGTTAAAGCAAATAGATGGAAGCCTATTTGTAGAAAGCCTAGATGCCACCTCACCCAAGAATTTATCTTTTCTAGTAGAAATATAGAGTCACTGGAAATTTTTTAGAAAAAAGCCATTACAGTTAACTTAATCAATAGAAGTTTTTATACTTGAGGAAAAAGATCTGGACTGAATATATAACTTTGAGCAAATTATTTAACATATTTGGGTCTATTACTTTCTCTGTAAAGAATGTTATCAAGCTCTCGGTGTAGATATGCAACCAAGGAACTTGGGGCTCAGTCTAAACTGGCCTAAGCAATTAATAAGATTTATTATCTCAGTCTCATCAGAATGTAGGGATGAATGAATCTGCAGACCAGGCTTTATCCAGAATTCAGATAATGTGGACAGAACATCAATTCCCTTTCCTCCATTTCTCTCCTCTGCTTTCCTAGAGTTGGTTCCATTCTCAAGAAAGTGCTTCCCCCCTGGCAGCAATAAGGCTGCCAGCAAGACTTAGGGATACTTCTTCCCTAATTTGTGTCCTGTGGGAAATACACCAATTATCCTGGGGGGGGGGGGGGAGAGCCTGTTTTTAACACAGAATCCAATCCAAAGATGCCTCCCATATAATTTTCCTTGGTAGGATTACATGCCCATCCATGAACCAGTCACATGACCTGTGAATAAGAAATTCTGCATAACATATACTATTCATTTTCTTACTTGTTAAGAGGGAACAGCATCAATCCCATGGGGGATTCTGTCATGCCGCTATGTTCTATTTCTTGATGTCAGTAAGGTAATATGGGTGATGTGCACTTTATGAGAAGTCATCAAGCTGTGCAGTAATATTTTGTAAACTTTTCTATATGTATATAGACTTCAACTGAAAGTCTATAAAAATATTTCAGACACATGCTAAAGAGATTTTAAAAAGAAGTAATTTTAATGTCAAAATATAATTGAAATCCAAAAGTATTATTTGAGGAAAGAGATATTTTATGAATGCACAATCTATGCAAGAGATTCAAAGTATATTATGCAGCAAAAAAAGTTAATATATAAAGCCAACAATAATGAAGCAACTACCAAAATGTGGAGATTTAACACTACATTTGAAAAGTATGACAACAAATAGACAACAAAGAAATACAAATGGGAAGATTTGAATAATAAAATTTTGATTTATAACTGGTAATGAAAGAGGAAATATGAGACAGAAAGCAAACTTTTACCCTGATAACTATATATTTTCCTCCCCAAATACCCATGGAATATTTATAAAAATTGGTTACATACTTTGTCTAAAGAAAATTTCAGCAAATTTCAAATACTTGGCAATCATACAGACAACATTCTTTGCAATAAAATTGCAAAAGAGCAACCAAAAAGAAAACTAAAGCCTTGGACGTTTTAAAATTTTCTAAAATATCTCTTCATTAAGAAGGAAGTAAAAAAGAAAATACAAACTACTAAGATATATATTTTTAAATAAGTAAAGTGATTAATTAATATGTCCAAAATGGAACTCCTGGTTACCTCCTAAAGCCTGCTCCACACTCTGCATTCCTATCTCAGGTAATAGAAATATCAGGCTTCTAGTCTCATGGGCTTAAAACTTTGAAGTTATTCTTTATATATATAACATATTTTATTTTTTAAAAGATACTTAGATTACATAAATGTTGCACAAAAAATATAGGGATTCCCACATGCCCCACTCCTCACACCTCCCACACCCTCCCATGTAAACAACATCCTTTATTAGTGTGGCACATTCATTGCAATTGATAAACACATCCTGGGGCATTACCACTGAGCGTGGACCATAGTTCACATTGTAGTCTACACTCTCTCCCACACAGTTCTGCATGTTATGGGACGATATAAAATGGCCTATATCTGCCATTGCAATGTCATTCACGACAATTCCCAAGTCCCAAAAAAGACCCCGTATTACAACTGTTTTTCCCTCTCCCTGCCCCCAGAGCCTCCAGTGGTCACTGCCTCCATATCAATGTTTAATTTCTTCCATTGCTAGAATCACAATATGTCTATGGTAGAATACCAATAAGTCCACTCCAATCCATAGTTCACTCCCCAATCCTGAAGACCCTGGGATGGCGATGCCCACTCCACCCCCAATTGAGAGGGGACCTCAGTCTCACACAGCTGATGGATGGGACCCTCCTGCCTGCAGTTGTAGGCTCTCTCAGTCTCCCCAGCATGGTGGTTGTCTATCCTCACCTCCCTGTTAGCCGTCTTGGGTGAGTCCATACAGTTATTCTTGAATCTATCCTTTCTCCTAGACCCATATCAAATTCATTAGCATGTCTTGTGGGTCTACCAACAAAATACAGTATATCATGAATGTGAACATTCTCAGCTTTTCTAGAGCTGCCATTGTCTCTCAATTGTATAAATGGAGTGGCCTCCATACTGTTCTCACTTCTTTCTCTCTGCTCATATTCCTACAATGGCTCCCTATCCCATTAAGTGTAAAAACTCATAAAGTAGACTAAAATATCTTTTCCCTTTTAGTCTCTGACCTCTTCACCTATTACACATCCTTGTCCACTCCTATCCAGCCATGCTTGTCAAATCCACTAAGAATGGCCCCACCTCACAACCATTCCCTTTGCTTTTCCCTCAACCTGGAATATTCCTACACAAATCTCTAAATCCCTTACTTCTCTTAGGTCTTTGCCCAAATTACATCTTCTCAGTGAGGTCTTCTTTAATATACCTATTTAAAATTGAACCCTGCACCCATTACTACTCCATAGAACTCTATCCTGCTATATTTTTTTCCACAGCACTTCTCACCAGAGACACATCTAAAACAAGGAAATGGAAAGTTTGAAAATAAAAGAGTGGAAAAAGATATCCCAGTCAGATGCTAATCAGTGAAAAATTATGTAACTATATAATGATCAGAAAAATTAGACTTCAGGGCAAGAAGCATCACTAGAGATAAGCAGAGTCATTTCATAATGAGAAAAGACACAATTCTCAAAAAAGATATATCAGTTATAAATATGTATGTATCAATAACATGGTCACAAATATATCAAGTAAAAATTGACAGAATCACAAAGACACTAAAAATTTCAGTCATGGTGTGAGACTTTAACATAGCTCATTAAGTAATTGACAGAAGAAAGAGTTAAAAAATGAGTAAGGAAAATACAAATATAAATAACACTATTAATTCACTTAGTCTAATGTACATCCAGAGAAGACTGTATCAATAACTGGGAAAAAATTGTCATCCCTTTCAATCACATACAGAACACTTTCACCAACTGACAATATCCTGAGCCATGCAAATTTTTTTAAAGGTTTAAACAATGAAGTATGTTATCTGAGCACAATGCAATTATGTAAGAATCTTTAAGAAAATATAAATGGGAAATACCCATGTGTTTAGAAATTAATACCCATGTGTTTAAAAATATAGGAAAATTATTTCTAAATATCCTGTGTGTTGTGAGGAAATAAAAAAGAAAATTAGAGAGTATTTTGCATCAAACAGAGGAATAAATAAGCATGACCAAGAATTTTTTAAAGGGCATCACTACAGATCCTACAAACATGAAAAACATTATGCCATCAATTTGAAAATTTAGAGCATATGGGCGAATTCTTAGAGAAATGCAACTACCAAAGCTGAAACAAGAATAGAAAGCCTAAATAGCTCAACAGCTATTCAAGATATCAAGTTGGTAATTGAAACCTTCCCGGAAAAGGAAAATCCCTTATTTAATGGATTCGTTAGTAAGTGCTCCCAATGCTTTAAAGAAGAAATAATTTCAGTCATATACCACATTTTTCATAACATTAAATAAAGGTTAAAGTCCCCAAATATTTTGAGGCCAGCATAATCTTACTACCAATACCCAACAAGGACAAGAAAGGAAAATTGCAGGCTAATCTTCTTTATGAACATGGATACAAAAATCCTAAATGAAATATTAGTAAATTGAGTCCAGAAAATATATAAAAAAGATAATACAACATGACCAAGGTGAGTTTATCCCAGGAATACAATACTGATTAAATGTAAGAAAGCAAATCAGTGTAATTCAGCATATTAATGGGCTAAGGGAGAAAAAAAATCATAATTGTCACAACTGATACAGAAAAGAATTTGACAAAACAATACATCCATTCATGATGAAAACTCTTAGTAAACTAGGAAGAGAGAAAGCTTTCTCAATCTGATAATAGATAGCCACAAAAAATCTACCCCCAAAGTCATATTTAATGGGGAAATATTGAAAGTTTTTATACCTTTTAAATAGCAAATAAAAGAAAGATGCTCTCTGACATCATTTTTATTCACCATCATAGTGATGATCCTAGCTTATAAGATTAAAAAAAAAAAAGAAATTAAAAGTATAATGACATGGAATAAATATATAAAACTGCTAATTTTCACATATGATACGATTGTGTGCATAGAAAACATAAAAGAATCTACAGGTAACTTATTAGAATAAAAAATTAGCAAGTTTCTGAACAAGGAATTAACAACAAAAGTCAATTTTCGGTCTGATACTGCAGCAAGCAGTAGAAAATTAAATATAAAAATTACTTAAGTATAAGTACATAAGAAAAAATCTAACAAAAGATGTACAAAACCACTATTGCAGAAAAAAGTTTTTCTATATACTAACAAAAACTATTGTAACATGAAATTTTAAAAATATACCTAGGAAGCAAGTACTTAGGAATAAATCTAACACAAGATATGTAAGACCTCAACTGAGCAAACATCTCTATAACAGAATATCTGAATTATAGAGTTCAGCGTTGGAATAGTTCTGAATGATGGTAAGCTCTGAGTGTGACTGTGGGAGTGGGTGGCTGAAGGACAAGGAGCTGAGAGTTCATGGATTGGATGAGTCATTCACATGAACACTGAAGCCCCTACTCCTAGGATAATAGCAGGCTTGTAGTGAGGGAAAAAAATGTGAAACAAAATACAAACTGAGAAAAAGTTTGCAGTATATATAATAGAAAAGGGATTCATCGATGTTTACAAAATATAAAATTTCCCACAAATCAATAATGAAGAGACAGTATGACAAAAATGGGCAAAGAATATAGATGAAAAATTCCCAAAAATAATAAGCATACGGATAGTGTTTGAATCTTACTCATTAATAATTTGAAGTGCATATGAGATGGGCAAAAAATAAAGGGACGTAATATCTAGAATCAGCAACAACCTGGGGAAGGGGTAATCTCATGCTCTGGTAGAAGGTGTATGATTGGTATAACCTTACTAAAAGGAAATCTAATGTGATACCCTTTGACCTAACAATATTATTTTCTGAAACTTAATCTATAGAAAATAGACAAGCTGTATAGAAGGAGGTTCATTTTAATATTTTTATGATATTGAATAGTTGGAACAAAATTATTCACTTCTAGGAAATTGGTCACATTGATTATATTTACCCATTTAGAATATGATGCAGTTATTAAAAAGAATGAAGCAAATATCCTTACTAATATCCTTGAAATAGTAAATGAAACAAACAAGCTGAAGAACATGGTTCAAGCACTCATCCTATTTTTATTAAAAGAAAATATATGCACACACACCAGTGTTTTTACATGCACAGGAAAAAATCAGGAAGAATGGACACCAAACAATTTAGAGTGATAACTTCTATAGGTGGGGTTGGGAACAAGAGAGACTTTTGCAGTTTTATTTTATAATCTATGTACTGTTTGAATTAAAAATAAAATAATTATTTTTGTAATAATAAAAGGAAAGTTTTTAAAAAGTAGAATAGGATATTTAGGCTTTTAAATATCAAGGTAAAGATGGCACTGTCCTCCTAGAAATTACCCCCAAACAACAATATTAAAGAGAAACATAAGCCTAAACTTCATATTTTAAAAAACTAGGATTTATCTTAACCCAAATTACAATATATGAAAGGGGCTGCCAAATACAGTGAAGGTCAAAATGTACGACATGAAGATTCTGAAGGGATGTCCGCAGGAGCAGTTCAGACTAAGCTAACAGCCAAGTTCTCTGGAGCTGTGGTTCTCAAAGTGTGGTCCTTGGATCAGCAGCATCAGAATCACCAAGGGACTTATTAGAAATGTAAATTATCAGACTCCACCACTGATATACTGAATCAGAAATTCTTTGTATGAAGCCCAGCAATCTGTGTTTTAATATCAGTCCAGGTGATGCTGATGAAATTTGAGGGTATCATTTGTTCAAGCAGAACACCCTGGAGGACAAAACCAACAATTGTCATTTGCAATGATGAGAACTGGAAGAGTAGGCTGGTCATAAAGACTTCCCAGGACCTGCTTTGACATAAAGGAGAAGAAAGTAGGCAAGAATGAAGAAAGAATCACACAAGTATACACAAGTTTCAGGAAGTGAACTGTTAGTAAGATAATATGAGGTAACATGAGCTGCATTTATATGAAGGCAGAGGATCAGTTAAGGAAAAATTAACTCATCTTTATTATAAAGAATTATGTTATGCAACAGTGCTTCTCAAACTTTAAAGTGTGTATAAATCACCTATGGATCTTATTAAAATGCATTTTGGAATTCAGTAAGTCTAAGATGAGACCTAAGATTCTAAATTTTTTTATGTCCCAGATGAAACCTATATGTGTAGACCACAATCCAAAATTGAGTAGCAAATTAGTAAAAAACTTACTGCTAACCTTGGGTGATTCTTGCTGACTTGAAACATGGCCTGACTCCATCTCCAAACAGCCATTCATCAGATAGCTGCTCCAGAAAGAATTCACCTTGTTCAAATAAGAGTAACAGAAACTAAAAGGAAAAAAGAAAAAAGGAATAGGAAAAGCAAATTATATATAAAGAACATTCACTTCCCTGCACATGACTCATCTGTCCCTTCTATTTAAACCTATACTTGGTGCTGGAGTTTGTAGGTGTACGTCCAGAGGCTCGAGTCCATGTGCCAGCTGGGCCCAGAACCTTGGCAGAGTTGCAACACCTACTCTACAGCTCATTGAACTCACCCAGGACAACTGTCGGGGAGATGATGATGGACAACGGCCGTCCCAGGGAACTGAGAGAGTCTGCAGCTGCAGGCAGGATAGTCCCATCCATCTTCCCAATGGGATATAAGTCCCCTCTCAATTGGAGGTAGAGTGGACATCCCAGAATCTTCGGGATTAGGGGAAGAGCTTTGGACTAGAGTGGACTAACTGGTATTCTACTATAGACATTTTGTGATTCTATACACATTACAACATTGATGTGGAACCAGTGGCTACTGGAGGCTCTGGGGGCAGGGAGAGAGAAAAACAGTTGTAATACAGGGGCTTTCTCAGGACTTGGGAATGAATCATCCTGGGTGACGTTGCAATGGCAGATATAGGCCATTTTATATCATCACATAACATGCAGAACTGTGTGGGAGAGAGTGTGGTCTACAATGTGAACTATGGTCCATGCTTAATGGTAAAGCTCCAGGATGCATTTATCAATTGCAATGAATGTGCCACACTAATAAAGGATATACATGTCGGAGGGTGTGGGAGGTGGGGGGAGTAGGGCATATGGGAATCCCTATATCTTTTGTGTAACATTTATGTAATCTAACTATCTTTTAAAAATAAATAAATAAATAAATAAATCCTAAGGAAAAATATTTTTTTAAAAATAAAAAACATTCACTAGAACAATGGTACCACGGAGCAGGTAAAAATTGCTGCCAAAAATATTCCTTGCATTTTTAAAACTTATGAAGTAACTGCCTCTATGAAAAACAAGAGCACAAAGCAAAAATATGCATGCTTCAGTCAGTGACTGAATAAGGCAATGGTAGCGACATCATGCTCCTCCAAGGGTGGCCCTCAGTCAGTGAATGAGCAAGAATCTGACCATTTCTGACCACACAGCATGCCTCTATTGGAAAATCCAGAGCTCCTTGTTGGGTCTGCCAAGGACATTGTCAGGCCTGCTTTGCAGGTCAAAGTCTTCTCCTGCCCAATCTTGCTTCTGCCCCATTTCTTTCATAGGTGTTTGAATTCCTGACTCCAACAACACAGATGGTTCTAACAGTAGGCAGAGAAAGTAGGCAGTATGATGTGGTTTGGAGACTAGATCATTTACTACTTGGTTTGCAGTGAGGATCCCAACCCCATTCTTATTGGTATGCAGAGTACAGACATTCTGGATCAAAACAAAAGTTTTCACTAGTGGTGACTTGGAATAATGTGCCAGTGAAGGGAAATACACTGACCAGTGCAATGATTCAGGTACTGAAATGTAAGGAGAGAGGATTAATAAACATGGGGATAATGGAATTGCATGTTATTAAGTTGTATTTATTCCTTCCAGAAAGATAACAAAAAGCTAAGCACAATTAACAAACTGTGAGAGCCAGAGAATCTTATTCCTCACAATGGGCAATTGACAAAAGCTGAAGATCAAATACAGGGTTCAATAGTCAGAGTGAACTGAACTTCAAGATAATTGAATGCTTATTTAAGGCAGGTGTGTCATGCAAAAATTAGAGCCAGAGTTGGACACATGAAATGGGAGACTGGTATATTCCTCCAAAGACTTTTTTTTTTTTTTTTTTTTT